>JAOTRH010019325.1:0-39242 GCA_034768845.1 Heliamphora exappendiculata | reverse complement strand
GTCCCGGTATCCAACCCAACATGCATTTCTAAGCTCGAACATGCATAAAATCTCATACAAAAACTCCCAACGGTCCCGGTATCCAACCCAACATGCATTTCTAAGCTCGAACATGCATAAAATCTCATACAAAAACTCCCAACGGTCCCAATATCAAACCCAACATGCATTTCTAAGCTCGAGCATGCATAAAACGTACATAAACATGTTATTGTAAAAATAATAAACAACACGTTGAAACGTTCCAAAAATTAAAGTGGGTCAGGGTCTCATAACTCTCCTCCTCTTAAAGAAATTTCGTCCCCGAAATTCAACACCGAAACTCAAGCCAACACCCACTCATCAATCATCAATATTCTCTGATGCAAACCTAGCAACACTGTATAATAGCAAAAATGTACCAGCAACTGAAACCCCCAAAATTGTTCTCACACAAGGTAAACACGACTTTAAGAATCAACTTCCATACTGACTACTCGCACGGGCAAGCCCTATTGACATAGCTGTCATCCATGAGACATCTATGAAACGTCGGATCAAGATCCAACTCACGCTCCCAAAACCTGGAAACATATTTCTTGCCAAACACAAACCATCCCTGCGATGAGCACGTAACACGAAACCAATCCACCATGGAACCTTGTCCCAAACACTATTTACGCCCAAACATAGAGACTATCACCCTCGTTCTCATGGCCACATACCGGCTCATTCACACCTCACAATGCACATCAAGGACTATCTCCACGAATCTAAACATACGACGGCGAAACCTGACATCGATCACATGAAGTCATACACTACACACACAAACTTTACTCAAGTTCTGACGATCATCAGACGACCACTGACTTTGATACCACATCATTACCTTTCTGATGCTAACAACGCCATCACGTAGCTGACACGACGCCCATCCACGAGCAATAACACAAACATCCAACTCCAGAGAGAAGCTCACTTAACTCACCTGAAATACTAAGGAGCGCATTACATCTCAACCTTCGTCTCACCTGAAGAAACACCATAAGATACACCATTGTCCCAGACAAGGTTTTACACAATTGAAAACCAATCTGGCATCACAGCCACAAGGTCACCTGACCCCAACGAGTCACTCGACCAGACACGTCATGCAGATAGAACATCTCACAGGTATCCAATAACCTACACAACCCAATCATGTCACTTACACTTAGCAATTTCTTCTTATGCAGAACTCATCACGGCCCTTCTGTTCCCAACCAAACAATCACGTCAATCTGAATAGGCCACACTAACTAATATTCCTCAAACATTGAATATTTCCTGACTCATACCATACCACATTCTCGGGACCACCATTGAAACAAACAGTTATGTCAAACACAACAATTACCATGGTCGACAACCATTCCTCGACACTAAGAACTTTGAATAGTTCTAAGTGCCAAACAAAACTTAAAGCTAGACTCACAAAAGTCTATCAAAAACCCACCATACGAATATCACAGCCGCACTGTTTTGACAAAATTCCCACTTTGCCAAGAGCTAGTAGTACAACCATACCCACACAATCCAGAAGAAGCCGCACACAATGGTTAACAATCCTCAGCTGATCATTGTAGAAAAGAACTCTACATCTCAACACCAACTCTCTTGTCTACAAATGCAAGCATTCTTGGTCTACTAACTTGAACCCACAGGAAACACAACCCAAATCTGAATCGATCAAGAATCCAACATCTACATCCAACCAAGATGAACAACTCACTTCATCCAGAGAAAAAAAAGGGTCAACACGGAATCATGACCCAACCTTAGCGTATTCCCAATACTCATCAACACTCGGTCCTCATAGAACCCTGTAAATCTTACCTTGAAGCCACATCAACCACAGTTAAAGAGCTGTCGTCAACCACGATCACGGTACTCAGATCATCAGCTACACCAAGCTCTCAACTCTTAGACCTCATCTGCCCACATATGAACGCCATCAATCCTTATATCTTGTACAACACACCATATAGGACTACAAACCCATCACTAGGCATCCCAGAGACACACGTCAACAGTCCTATCACGGCAAGACCTCACTTCACAAGGTTGCGCTTATTCACCAAACTCTTGCTAGGCGAACCACAACAACGTCACGGCCTCAAGCCCACTGTCCAAACAGCTCACATAGAAGGCACACGGCACCAAACAAAGGAAATCCAATCCTAAAACCTTTCATCCAAAGCTACTAATAACTCCCTTAACCATGCAGACACGTCTCGCACTTCCACTCTCAAGACACACATTAATCACAGGCATCGTAATCCACAATTTCTTGCCAATGGCCCCAGGCTAGCCAAACCACACGGTAACAACTATAGACTACTGTTCATTACCCTAGTCCTGAACCATTTAAGGTCTTCTAGGTAATGATAAGTTCTATACGGAGTCACAACAACGACGCCATTGACGGATGCGACTACAGAATTTCACGACTGATGGAAGAACATCCAAAACTTAATTTTTGGAGATTAACCCGAAGGTATAAAGCACCTACTCTACACATGTTTTTGGACTTCTACCAAAGAGCAATAGAAGCCCAACTCAACATACCTACTGTCATGGTACATCTATAGAAAATTATTTAAATACCGCCGTAGCTTAACTACGCAACACCCATAAAACAATTATACATCAACATGTATAAAAGGAGATCTAATCCATCAACATGGAGATCTACTAGCGTGTAAAAAGATACTTCCATCAAAACGTTTAAAATGCTGAGACTCAACCCCAAAGATTAGCTTTAAACCTCCAAAAACACGTTTTCAAGAGTTTCACAAAACGTCCATTTTCAAAATTAACTTTTTGAAAACCACGGATATCAACACATTCAAATCATGAAATAAACCAAGAAAGGTGTAAAAACATACTTTTTATCCAAACAAACATGGTTTAAACATAAAATATGACATTCTAATGAACTAAGGACTCTTGGAACTCACCCCAATCTCAAAGCTCTTCTTCTCATACAAAGGAAGAAAAGGGTCGACACTAACAAAAAAATTGTCAACACAAATAGAAAATGTGTCGACACAAATAGTGAAGGTGTCGACACAAACAACGAAGGTGTCAACACAGACAGAAAATGTGTCAATACGAAACAACAGCAGAATACACAACACCAACAGAAGAAAAAGGTATCGACACAAACAGAAAAGGTGTCGACACCAACAGCAAAAGGTGTCGACATAAACAGAAATAGGTATTGACACAAAAGAATTGAGAGTTTCAACGTAAACAGCCACTGAAGCGTCAAACACAAACAACATGAAAAGGGTCGACACAAACAAAAAGGTGTCGACACAAACAGCAGAGGTGTCGACACAAACAAAAAATGTCTCTACACAAAAAGTAAAATTTTCAAATTTCAGAATAGGCTACAGGGTGATGGCGAAAAGCAAACTCAAGCTACTAAAACAACTTCTCAACCCCAAATTAAACCAACTAAACACCCTCTTTACAACCCACGGGCATACACAAACCCAAAACAACAAAGATACACCGAAAGGAAAGCCTCAAACCCCTTTTTCTCGAACCAAAATCTACTCAAAAGCAATTTTGAACCAAAATCCAATTTTTTAAAAAACATAAACCAAAATTTTTATGTATTTTTAAACAGTAAAAACACGTATAATTGCACATAGCACCCTTTAAAGACAAGATAGTCTAGGTTCCTACCTTATTGAGTTAAAAACTTGACGCCTCAAACTCCATGAAAAATGAACTTCGTCAAAATAAAATTCTGTCCGGATGAACTCGTAGCCCTCGGTGCCGATAGCAAGGATCCACTACCCGATTGACAAAAACAAAGCCCAGTCCTCAAGAAAATCTAAAGAGAAGGTAGTGGTTTTTGTTTGGAAAAAGAAACTTAGCCATTAAGCTTTCCAAAAGAAAATATCTCCACCAAAATATCTAAGGCTAGATATTTATAGCCCACGAATATATATATTTTTAAACCTCTTACCACAACTCCCAACGGTTCCGGTATCCAACCCAACATGCATTTCTAAGCTCGAACATGCATAAAACCTCATACCACAACTCTCAACGGTCCCGGTATCCAACCCAAAACCTTATACCACAACTCCCAACGATCCCGATATCCAACCCAACATGCATTTCTAAGCTCGAACATTCATAAAATGTATATAAACATGTTATTGTAAAAATAATAAACAACACGTCGAAACGTTGCAAAAATGCAAACAGGTTAGGGTCTCACAACTCTCCCCCTCTTAAAGAAATTTTATCCCCAAAATTCAACATTGAAACCCAAGCCAACACCCGCTCACCAATCATCAATAATCTCTGATGCAAACCCAGCAACACTGTGTAACAGCAAAAATGTACCAACAATTGAAATCCCCAAAACTGTTTTCACACAAGGTAAACACAACTTTAAGAATGAACTTCCATACTAACTACTCACACGGGCAAGCCCCATTGGCATCGCCGTCATCCATGAGACATCCATGAAACGTCGGATCAAAATCCAACTCATGCTGCCAAAACCTGGAAACATATTTCTCGTCGAACACAAACCATCCCAACGATGAGCACGTAACACGAAACCAATCCACCATGGAACCTGGTCCCAAACACTCTTTACGCCCAAACATAGAGACTATCACCCTCGTTCTCACGGCCACATACCGGCTCATTCACACCTCACAATGCACATCAAGGACTATCTCCACGAATCTAAACATACGACGGCGAAACCTGACATCGATCACATGAAGTCATACACTACACACACAAACTTTACTCAAGTTCTGACGATCATCAGACGACCACTGACTTTGATACCACATCATTACCTTTCTGATGCTAACAACGCCATCACGTAGCTGACACGACGCCCATCCACGAGCAATAACACAAACATCCAACTCCAGAGAGAAGCTCACTTAACTCACCTGAAATACTAAGGAGCGCATTACATCTCAACCTTCGTCTCACCTGAAGAAACACCATAAGATACACCATTGTCCCAGACAAGGTTTTACACAATTGAAAACCAATCTGGCATCACAGCCACAAGGTCACCTGACCCCAACGAGTCACTCGACCAGACACGTCACGCAAACAGAACATTTCATAGGTATCCAATAACCTACACAACCCAATCATGTCTCTTACACTTAGCAATTTCTTCTTATGCAGAACTCATCACGACCCTTCTATTCCCAACCAAACAATCACGTCAATTTGAATAGGCCACACTACCTAATATTCCTCAAACATTGATTATTTCCTGACTCATACCTTTCCACATTCTTGGGACCTCCATTGAAACAAACAGTTGTTTCAAACACAACAATTACCACGGTCAACGGCCATTCCGCGACTCTAAGAACTTCGAATAGTTCTAAGCGCCAAACAGAACCCAAAGCCGAACTCACAAAAGTCTATCAAAAACCCACCATACGCATATGACAGCCGCACTGTTTTGATAAAATTTCCACTTTGCCAAGAGCTAGTAGTACAACCATACCCACACAATCGAGAAGAAGCCGCACACAACGGTTAATAATCCTCAACTAATCACCACAAAAAAGAACTTTGCATTTCAACACCAACTCCCTTGTCTACAAAAGCAAGCGCTCCTGGTCTACCAACTTGACCCCATAGGGAACACAACCCAAATCTGAATCGATCAAGATTCTAACATCTGCATCAAACCAAGATGAACAACTCTCTTCATCCAGAGAAAAAAAAAGGATCAACAAGGAACTATGACCCAACATCAGCGTATTCCCAATACTCATCAACACTTGGTCCTCAAAGAACCCTGTAAATCTTACCTTGAAGCCACATCAACCACAGTCAAACAGTTGCCGTCAACCACGATCACAGTACTCAGATCATCAACTACACTAAGCTCTCAACTCTTAGATCTCGTCCGCCCACATATGAATGCCATCAATCCTCATACCTTGTACAACACACCATATAGGACTACAAGCCCATCACCAGGCATACACAGAGACACACGTTAACATTCCTATCATGCCAAGACCTCACTTCACATGGTTGCGTTTACTCACCTAACTCCTGCTAAGCGAACCACAACCACGTCACGGCCTTGAGCCCACCGTCCAAGCAACTCACATAGAAGGCGCACGACACCAAACAAAGGAACTCCAATCCTGAAACCTTTCTTCCAAAGCTAATAATAACTCCCTTAACCATGCAGACACGTCTCGCACTTTCGCTCTCAAGACACGCAGCGATCATAGGCATCGTAACTCACGATTTCTCGTTAATCGCCCCAGGCTAGCCAAACCACACGGTACATTGCTAAACCTTATTACTCCACACTTCGTTCCTATAGGTAAACAACATACCCATCTCTGAACCTAAGGTGGAATACAAACAACCTCCAAACATATCACACCCAAGATACATCATATCAGCACTAACCAACCACACTCTTGAACTCGTCTATGGTCCCTTCGAACCTCATGCACTACGCATGGTTCCCAAACACGATCTCCTGATCACGAAGATAACGATGAAACCACGAACCTGTATTCTCGCAGGAATCCCATAGAACTACTACTCATCACATGTTAGAATCATAACCTGAAACCTTACACATTCCAACACAACCGCGACCCACGCTCTTCCCAGCATATCAGCAACTCATACTCATTCCGATACCGTCGAGCTCACTCACTTGGAACTCAATTCTCAAACTTTAAGAAGGTATACAATGTCCAAGGTCAGCAAAACTACTCAGACTACCAACAACATCCTCAGATGCTACTCTGACTACCATCAACATCATGTTGACCACCATCGATATCCTGACTACTTGGGAATATCTCTAAAATCACACGTTCTGCTATCTCAACATACGCCCGGCCAAGGATTATCTTGCTTCCATCCACTATGTTCCCATCTATACCCCATCTTGAGTACACAACTCATGACATAGCATAGCTCACGACATTCCTAATCCATCACACGTTCAAAACCACGTACACCAAACCGTAACCGAAAGGGATTATCATGATCCACAAATCTATCTACCAATCTAGTCATAACAACTAATTCCCAGGGTCTCAAGCTATCCTTAACATGACTCCAACTTCCACCAGTATACTCTCAAAAGGAGCTACCTACCAAAGCCAAAGCCATCAACCATGCTTTAACTACACCTGAACGAAACTCTACTCTCTGCTCATACTAACACTCAATAGTTTACCAACCGTGGCTAACCTCACATGGCTAAACCTAACTCACCGACAAGTTCCACAACATACCAAGCGATCGACGCTTAACCCATAACCTTACCTCTACAACTGATAGTAACCGAGTCGCACATTCAAAACCCAACCCACGATCTCATCATCTCAAAGGGTGCACAGGTTATATATAAAGAAAATATAAAACAAGACAGTCTAAGGTCGATCTATCGTCTTACTTCTAACACATACCACATAATCATGGTAGCACATAGCCACAACGATTATGCAGACACAACACCGACACCGAGGAGAACCGACAAGAATGACGTGTCATTTTGGATAACCCAGTTAGATTCCTTGCTAGAAATCACGTCTACGAAACACATTTCTAACTTAGCTCCCAAGTTTGTTAATCCAAATGCCCAAAGGCAAGACTAATCAGTCCTAAGGTCTAACCTTCATGCTCACATATACGCGGCATCAACATGCTAAATAACTAACTTGCTCATGTTCCAATCACAGGCAACCAAGGACACACACATGTTTTCTCACAAGGTTGCCCCCTCTTCCCATGGCTCATAGGTATTCGAACCCAGAACTCTGATACCAAGTTATCACACCCTAAACTCCAGGTCACGTGAAAGGCCCACAAACAACCACCAAAACCGCCCAAACAAATGGATGAAAAGCATAAAGCCAAAAACGAAGTTAAAACCATTATAAAAGCGTACAACCGAGGGTTTATTTGATTTAAAAGAGTAGTCCAAAAGGTTACAATTACAGCCCCACAAGCCGAGCCTTCAAAAATAAAATACGTATTTTGGATAAGAAATTTTTCTTTTTTTTAAAAGAGGCTTAGGCCGTTCCAAAATCTTCTTCGAAGCACAAGAGTTTGAATGAAGTATAAACCATTTGAAAACCTCGTTTATAAACTGTTGCACCAACCAACGAAAAATGTAGTAAGAAACTATGAAAAATAATAACCAACCCATGACTCTCTCGAAAATAATAAATCATGCATACATCTATATGAATTACATATGTATTACAACATGTTATATCCCAACATGAAACATATACAGAAAGGTATAAACTACATAGCAAAGAAAAAACAATAGGGTCTTGTCAACAGCCACCTTCGGGCACCTCAAAGTCAACCTACAGGATCATGTTCACCTGAAAAAGGTTTTACAACAAATCCTATCACGTGAGCCGAAACCCCATAGAAACAGACTGTAAAGCCATAAAGCAGGATATGCAATCGCATAGTATAGTTGACTCAACCACAGGAAGCACAAAGGGTTTTCCATCCCAAAACCACAAGTTTTCCATCTGGCTAACACGAGCCTCAAAAAGGTTTTACTTCATAAAATCCCACGTTTTCATCCTTAAAACCTTGTTTGCCAACAATGCAAATATCATGCCATAGTTAAGGGAATGCAGTAATCAAAACTTGATTTTGTTTACCCGGATCACACAACTGGGATTAAAATGTTATTTTTTAACTCGAAAACATCCAACCGAGGAAAACAAGATAAAATAGTAATAAAATAGTATTCTCCACTTGGGATACACAGTTGAGGAGAATGAGATAAAATGAAATTCTATGTACCAACTTTTCCATAGACAGGGACAAAGGTAGCAACTATAGACTCATGTTCATTACCATAGTCCTGAACCACTTAAGGCCTACTAGGTAATGACAAGTTCTATACAGAGTCACAATAACGACGCCATTCATAGAGGCAACCGATGCCATTCACGGAGGCAACCGACTCTTTATGGATTTTTGCAACCGATGGAAGAAGCATCCAAAGCTTAATTTTTGAGAATTAACCCGAAGGTACAAAGCACCTACCCTGCGCACGTTTTTGGACTTTCACCAAGGAGCAATAGAAGCCCAACTCAACATACTCACTGTCACGGTACGTCTATGAAAAATCATTTCAAAATCGCCGTCGCATAACTACGCAACACCCATAAAGTAATTATACGTCAACATGTACAAAAAGAGATCCAATCCATCAACAAGGAGATCTACTAGCATGTAAAAATATACTTCCATCAAAACGTTTAAAAAGCTGAGAATCAACCCCGAGGGTTAGCTCTAAACCTTCAAAAACACGTTTTTTAAGAGTTTCACAAAACCTCCATTTTCAAAACCTCCTTTTTGAAAACCACGAATATCAACACATCTAAATCATGAAACAAACCAAGAATGGCATAAAAACGTACTTTTTATCCAAACAAACATGGTTTAAACATAAAATATGACATTCTAATGAACCAAGGACTCTTGGAACTCACCCCAATCTCAAAACTCTTCTTCTCACACAAAGGAAGAAAATGGTCAACACCAACAGAAAAAGTGTCAACACAAAGAAAAAGGTGTCGACACAAATAGCGAAGGTGTCGACACAAAAGAACCGAGAGTTTCAACGTAAACAGCTACTGAAGCGTCAATCACAAACAGCATGAAAAAGGTCGACACAAACAAAAAGGTGTAGACACAAACAGCAGAGGTGTCGACACAAATAGAAATTGTGTCGACACAAAAAGTAAAATTTTCAAATTTCAGAATAGGCTACAGGGTGATGGTGAAAAGCAAACTCAAGCTACTGAAATAACTTCTCAGCCCCAAATTAAACCAACCAAACACCCCCTTTACAATCCACGGGCATACATAAACCCAAAACAACAAAGATACACCGAAAAGAAAGCCTCGAACCCCTTTTTCTCCAACCAAAATCAACTCATAAGTGATTTTGAACCAAAATCCAACTTTTTGAAACATAAACTAACTTTTCAAGTATTTTTAAACGGTAAAAACACGTATAATTGCACGTAACACCCTTTAAAGACAAGATAGTCTAGGATCCTACCGCGTTGAGTTAAAAACTCGATGCCTCGAACTTCGTAAAAAATGAATTTTGTCAAAATAAAATTTTGTCCGGCTGAACACGTAGCCCTTAGTGCCGATGGCAAGGATCCACAACCCAATCGCCAAAAACAAAGCCCGGGCCCCAAGAAAATCTAGAGAGAAGGCAGAGATTTTTGTTTGGAAAAAGAAACTTAGCCACTAAGCTTTCCAAAAAAAAATATCTCCACCAAAATATCTAAGGCTAGATATTTATAGGCCACGAAATTTTTTTTTTTAAACCTCATACCACAACTCCCAACGATCCCGGTATCTTACCCAACATGCATTTCTAAGCTCGAACATGCATAAAACCTCATACCAACACTCCCAACGGTCCCGATATCTCACCCAACATGCATTTCTATGCTCGAACATGCATAAAATGTACATAAACATGTTATTGTAAAAATAATAAACAACACGTCGAAACATTGCAAAAATTAAAATGGTTCAGGGTCTCACAGGGCTCCCCCGCTGCTTGAGCGGTCAGCGTTGGGAAATAAATTGAGCAAAAGCTATCAAAATTTGAACGATTCATAAACCAAACACCTCACAGCGATGATCCCATACATTACCCTACACTTAACCATTGTTAACACATATATACAGGTTCAAGTTTTTAATTCTTGCGCGACATTTACACTTATAGACCTTCCCATCGGGCTTGATATACTCGTTTTTATTAACATTAGAAAATAACAAGGGACTGGGTCCCTACATGTTTTGCGTCGACTCATCTTTGCTTTGGTGTCTACTCAAAATTCCTGAATGACTTTACTGAATCTCAAAGAGTCTTTTGGAGTTGACTCAAATTTTTATTTGTGTCGACTCAAAAGTTTTTTTGTGTCGACTCATATTGGAGTATTTGAAAACATCTTAGGCAAACATGTTAAGGTGTTGACACATTTACTCAAAGGTGTCGACTCACTTGAGAACATCAATCATTCTTTTCCTTAAGGTGTTGACTCAAATATCAATTAAGGTCGACACAAAATATTCTTTTCCAAAAATACATAAGTGTAAATTCATTTGATAAAGGAGTCAACTCAAATGGATAAAGGTGCCAACTGTAGACACCCCAATTTGACCCCGCCCAATCTTAGGTGAATCTGATGATGAAAATAGTCAGAATGATGTCTCAGTATGATCATCAAAAAATGATCCAAGCTCGGTATTTGAACCCAATCATCAAAACATTCAAACCAATGAAATTATGTTGAACCACTAATAACTTGCCATGCAAGTTATTTCAAATGTTGCGACCGCCATGTTCATTGAGGCGACCGCCAATAGAACCTCTCAGAAACCCTAGCCAAAAGTGACGATCGCCACCTTCAACCTGTCGACTGCCAACTTTCATTGTGGCGGCCGCCAATAGAACCTTGTGGAACCTTTTTAAACATGGCCACCACCAACTCCAAATGGCCTGACGTGTCCAAAAAACGTGTCAGCATCTCATTAGTTGAAGAACTCTATAAATACTGTACCTCAGCGTACATTTTCAGGACATAATTTTAGGGAGAGGTTTAGTGAAAGAAGCTCTGCCGAGTCGTCGAGCAATCCGTTCCCCGACGTCGAAACCTTACTGAAGTATCGAGAGCTGAACCTTCAACCGATACTAAAACCCCATCTTGGATCATTGCCCGAGGATTCCTTAGCGATCCAGGTACTTTGCTTAGATCTCCGATCTTTCTTACTCCATTTTCTACCTCTTCGAAGTGACCGGGTTAATTTGATTGTTTCATCTTAATTGTGTTATTACTTTGCTTATAATTACAACATTTATGTTTAAATTCAAGTTTTAGTTTATTTAGCTTATTTGTTTTGTTTATTTGCATACTTGCATTAAGTTTATTAAATTCATTAATTAGTGCTAACATAAATTGACAGTACAACTTTTAATGTTGTTATTGTCATAATTCAATGCACTTACACTTATGTAGATGTAGTTGTTAATATTACATCCACATTTTTCTAATAATTGCCTAGTTATTTTCCATATAGCTTAAGCTTTTTTTTTTCTTTACATGTTAGTTTAATCTTTAAAATTAATACTAACATTCCATTTTTCTTTTTCCTTCTTTTTCTTTTAGTATTAGTTTAATGTTCCTTTTCTTTTAATAATGGTTTAATATTCTTTTAATAGTTTCATTTTGTTTTTCATTTCTTTACTAGTATTTCTTTTCTTTTTTCATTTAATGCTAACGTTCTATTTTTCTTTATTTTCTTTCTTTTTATCATTAGTTTTAATTTTCTTATAATGTTTCATTTAGTATTTTTTTTCTTTTAATGTTAGTATTTATTTTTCTATAAAGCTTTATTTTTTTTCTTTTTCTATAGTTTTATTTTCTTTTCATGGTACTTTTCTTTTGTTAAACTCAAAAATCATAAAAAGTTTATTAATCTAATTTTCATTCTTTAAATGTAATTTTCTTCCTTTTTATTTTCTTTTTCTTTTATTTTCTTTTATCTCTTTTAAAATATAAATAGTTAGGTTTTCTTTTCGCTAGTTTAATAGCATTTTCTAAATCTTCTTATTTTGACTTAATCTTTCTTTTGTAAGTTTTTCCTTTATTCCTTTTTCTTTCAAATTAAAATTAAAATTATTCCCTTATCATATTAATACATAAAACACTTGTTATTAGGTTTTATTATTTTTCTTTGATAAACTTTTTTTAATGTAGGATTTTCACATTGCTTTTGTCTTGGTTATGCTTTCGGTAGTTTAAGAATATGCATATTTTATATGTTAGTTTAGTGTTATGTTTAGAATAGTTTGACTTATTTTGTAACAAATCATATTTAGGTAATTTTAGCATCTTTTAGAATATTTTTTCTCTTTTATTTGAATCATACTAGTTTAGGTTGTTTTAATAATATCGCATGTGAGAGTGCTCCATGTATCCGTTAACTAGAAATTGCATGCCGTAGGACTTAAATTTTTTTTTGATACTTATTTTATTTGGTGTTCTATAAACATATGTTATGTATTTTCTATACTTGATTTTAGATATTTCCTCTTTGTCTCCATTTTTTTATTTGCATGCATTTGAGAAATCTTATTAAAGAACCAATAATGATTAGTAGAGGCCAACCTTGTGATTGGGTGAACGGGTTGCCTAACACCTTTCTCAATTCATACCTTAGCCTCCGAACCATTTTTCTCTAGTTAAATGTTTTAAAGATCAGTAGCCATTTTTATTTTTCTTAGTTTTTCTCAAAAACTAAGTACCGACTCTATTTTTAACAAAAAGGGGGTTTCAAGATTTGACTTTCAAAGTGTTAAAATATTTTTTAAACATATTTAAATTCTCTTATTTTCAACCATCTCCAAAAATTCCAAAATTTCGGTGCCACTGTATTTTCTAGCGACTCTGCTGGGAATCGGTTTCTAAAATCAAATAAGTGGGCTAGACTTGAAAATATCATTGATTTTTAATAAGAATTTCTTATTTTTATTTTCGCATGCATGTGCATTGTTCTCTAAATTCCCTTACCTGGTCAACCTGATGCCCTAAACATTCATCAGTTTCGAGGATTGTTGGGAATATGGGCAACCCTTACTGACTGTACGCTATTATATGTGCAATAAAAGAGCTCGGACATACTATTTGACCATGTCTTGCATTAAAGGTATATACTCAGCTCTATTCAGAAGGTACTCTGTTCAATTGACCAAAATCGACCATTTGCATATAGTAACTTAGAAAATTCTATTAGGTGCTGCTAACCCTAGTAGGATTATGTATTTTGTTAATTGTATGTTTTGATTACATTTGTTAGGATTGTTTGTTTGGTTTTAGCTAGTTCCTTTTCTACGCTCGGCCCAGATTTTCTGTTATCCCTTGCTGTTTAGGTTAGTTTTGCCTTCGGGTTCTTACTCAAGCTTTGTTTGTCATTATGTTTGGTTTGCACAACGTAGCTTCTTTCTCGGGGTCATGCCCGTGTTTTGTTTTGAAGCCTTTGGGATAGTTTTTTTCTTTTTTGGGTTCTTTCCAGGTTGTTGGTTTCTCCCATGTTACTGTGTTAGGCTTGCTTCATTCGAACCTTCGTTATACCTGTGGCGCCGGAATTTAAGAGTTTTAGAAAATGGTAAAAAAATAAGAGAATTGAAAGATGTTTTGAAAAATATCTTAACACCTTGAAAGCCAAATTTTAAAAAATTCTTTTTTTGTTGAAAATAGAGTCGCCACTTAATTTTTGAGAAAAATTAAGAAAAATAAAAAAAATATGGCCACTAACCTTTAAAACGTTTACTCAGAGAAAAAGGATTTAGGTGCTAAAGTACGAATCGGAGAAGGTGTTAGGCACCTCGTTCGCCCAACCGTAAGGTTGACATCTACTAATCATCATTGGTTCTTTAATATGATTTCTCAAAGGCATGTAAATAAAAAAAATAGAGGCAAAGAGAGAATGTCCAAAATTAAATACGAAAAATACATAACATACGTATATAGAACGCCAAATAAAACAAGTACCAAAAGAAAAATCTAAAGTCCTACAGCATACAACTTCTAACTAAAAGATACACAGTGCACTCTCACGTGCAATTTTTATAAAAATAAACTAACTATCATGATTTGTATAAAAGAATAAAAATATACTAGAAAATGCTAAAATTTCCTAAACATGAATTGCTAATAAGATGATCTAAACTACTCTAAATATGCATTTAAATAAAGTAATGAAAACATGCACAAACATACGTTTAGAGAGACATTAACTTGATGACTATTTAACACCAAATGTAAAAATGCATAAAAATTCTATATTAAAAGAAAATATATTAACAAAGAAATTAAAAATAAGGGTTTCATTTTAAAGGTTTGAAGAAAAAAAAATAAAGAAAAAGTTTATAAAAAAAATCATACTAAAATGAAAAGGTTAGAAAATGTTATTAAACTATTGAAAAAAAAACCTAACTATTTACATTTTATATTTTAAAAGAGACAAAAGAAAATAAAAGAAAAAGATGACAAAAATGAAGAAAATTACTATAATAAGAAAAAATTTACACTAGCATTTAAAGATGAAAATTAACTTAAAAGGCTTTTTGTGTTTTTGGGGTTTAATAAAAGGAAAGAAAATAATGTTAATATTAAAGAGGAAAAAAAAGAACGAAAGAAAAGAAAAATAAAGCTAATTGATGAAAGAGAAAGAGAGAAAAGAGAATGAAACATTACAAGAAAATTAAAACTAATAAATAAAATGGTACATTATAAAAGCTAGTAATAAAGAAAGGAAAATAAAGTGTTAAAAAGGAAAACTACACTGATATTAAAATAAAAAAAAGAGAATAAATGTTAGAATATTAAATTATTATAAAAAAAAAAAATAATGAAATACTAAAATTAAATTGGTGTAATATTGACAATTACAACAATTTTTATGTAAGTGCTTAAATTATAACAATAATGACATTGTTAGTCGTATTGCTAAATTATATTAGTACTATTTAATGATAAGCTTAAATGTAAGTAAGTGAATAAATGAAAAACTAATATTCAAGTAAATAAGTAAACAAGCTAAGCAAAATTAAGCAAGCTAAACAAACTAAGCACCAAAAAATGAATTCCAGTTATTAAAACAATTATGTAAACAATGTAAGAGAAATAAAACAATGAAATTAACCCGGTCACTCCAAAGAGGTAGAAAATGGAGCTAAAAGAACCGGGAATCCAAGCAAAATACCTAGATCGCTGAGGAATCCTCAAGTGGGAAAATATGCTTCAATGGTTCAATCCTCAGATGGTGATCCTAAGCTAGGGTTTCAATGTAGGCGTCAGAGGTTTGGATCTCGGTTGTCACGCCCCAAACTCGGGTCACATGAAAGGCCAACAACCAACCACCAAACTGCCCAAACCCAAACGGGATGAAAGCCAAACAAGGTTAAAATCTTTGTAAAACGTACTACCGATGGTTTACTTAATTTAAAAGAGTAACTCAAAAGACTACGACTACGATCCCATAAGCCAAGCCTTTAACAACAAAATATAAGTTTGGATAAAAAAATCTTTTCACTTCAAAAGAAGCTTAGACTGTTCCAAAATTTCCTTGAAGCATAAGAGTTTGAATGAAGCATAAAACCATTTGAAAACCATTTTTATAAATTGTTGAACCAACCAACGATAACCCATGGTTCCTCTCAAAAGCATAAATCATGCATACATTCATAAGAATTTCATATGCTTTACAACATGTTACAAATAAATATAAAACATATACATCAGGTATAAGCTACCTAACCAAACAAAACAAAAGTCTAGTCATCAGCCACCTCTGGGCACCACCGGATCAACCTATAGGACCACATTCACCTGAAAAAAGTTTTTAACAAAAAATTTCACGCCGTGAGCCGAAACTCAATAGAAACAGACTATAAAGCTGTAAAGCAGGCTATGCAATCATAAGCATACAGACTCAACCACATGAGCCAAAAAGGTTTTCCCACCCTGAAAATCACAAGTTTTCCACCAGGCCAACACGAGCCTCAAAAAGGATTTTACTTCAAAAAACCCCACGTTTCTACCCTTAAAACCATGCATATATACCATGCAGATAACATGTCATAGTTAAAAGAAAACAGTAATAAAAAACATGATTTTTCTGTTCGAATCACACAACCGAGAAAAAATAAAACAATAACACATAGATAAAATAGTATTCTCCACTTGGGTCACACAGCCAAGGAGAAAAAGATAAAATAAAATCCTATGTATCGACTCTGCCACACAGACAAAGGTAACAACTATAAACTCCTGCCCATTACTCTAGTCCTGAACCACTTAAGGCTTGCTAGGTAATGACAAGTTCTGTACGGAGTCACAACAATGACGCCATTCACGGAGGCAACCGACTCACGTTTTTGGACTTCCACCAAGGAGCAATAGAAGCCCAACTCATCTTACCCACTGTCACGGTACATCTATAGAAATCATTAAAAAATCAACCGTAACTTAACTACGAAAACCTATAAAACAGTTATACATCAACATGTATAAAAAGAGATCCAATCCATCAACATGGAGATCTACTGGCATGTAAAAACATACTTCTAACAAACGTTTTAAAAGCTGAGACTCAACCCTGAGGGTTAGCTCCAAACCTCGAAAAATACATTTTTTACAAGTCTCACAAAATAACTCGTTTTCAAACCTCCTTTTGAAAACTACGAGCATCAACACACCCGAATCATGAAATAAACCAAGAAAGGCGTAAAAATATATTTTTTACCCAAAAAATCAAGGTTTAAACATGAAAACAACATTAAAGTATTTTCTACCCGGTGAAAACACATATAATTACACGTAACACCCTTTAACGGCAATAAAGTCTAGAATCCTACCTCGTTGAGCCAAAAGCTTGACACCTCAAAAAGTGAACCTCGACAAAATGGGATTCTATCCGAATAAATGCGAAGCCCCCGGCACCAACATCAAGAATCCACTGTCTGATCGCTGAAAACTGAGCCATAGGCCTGTCAAAATCTAGAGAGAAGGCATAGAAAACCAAAACTTAGCCAAGAAGAAAGTTTTTTCAAAAATATCTCCAGCCCTTTTCTATTTATAGACACGACAATTAATGGAGGTTCAGTCGACTGGGCCTCCAATCCAGTCAACTAGATGAGCACAATGGCACCCCAGTCGACTGAGTTCTCCAGTCCAGTTGACTGGACTATTGGGGAAAACGGTCCTTTGCGTCAAACAGGTTTTTAGCTTAAAACCAAGTCAAACATGCCTCTTTTGAACCCAAAAAAGCGTAAAACTCATATACACTTGCTGTTCTACAATGAAGAGACAAAAACCCAACTCACCAAGATGAAAAGTTAACTCAAACTTCGTCAACACTTAAATCCTTTAAAAAATGAAACAGGTCGGGGTTTCACAACTCTCCCCCCCTTGAAGGAATTTTATCCTTGAAATTCAACACTAAAACTCAAGTTGACACCAGCCCATCAATCATCTCTTATGCAAACCCAGTAACACTACACAATAGCAGGAATGCCCCAGTAACTGTAACCCAAAACTGTTGTCACAAAACTTATACCTAGTATATGCATCCCTAAGGAATCAATATCCATACAGACTGCGTGCATGACAAGACCCCACTAACACCACTGTCATCCATGAGACAACCATAAAACGTTGAATTGATATCCAACTCATACCGTTAAACCTCGAAACATAACTCTTATCGTACAAAAATCATTCCGACGACAAAGGCATAACAAAAAGCCAGTCCATTATGGAACCAGGTCCAAAACCACTCTCTACCTTAGAACACAGAGACTGCCACAAGTTAACTCAATCACACCTCACAATGGACACCAAGGACTATCCCCGCGAGTCCAGATATAAGATGTAGAACCTTGACATCGATCCCACGAAGGTATACAACCTGTGCATGAACTTTACTCAAGTTCTGACACTCACCAAACGTCCACTGACTTTGATACCACATCATCACCCTACTGATGCTAACAACGTCATCTCAAAGTTGGCACAACACTCATCCACTAGCAACAACATAAACATCCAACCCTATAGAGAAGCACGATTCTTATCCTAGAGAAGCACTAGGTGATATACCACTGTCCCAGACAAGATTCCACATAACCAAAAACCAATCCGGCATCACTGCCACAAAGTCACCTGACTCCAACGAGTCACTTGACCCAGCACGTCACGCAGACAGAACATCTCATAGGTATCCAACAACCTATACTAACCAAACCATAGCTCCCGTGCAACAACACGTCACTAAACATTACTGCACAACTCAACGCCTCGCCATCAGATCACTAATACCAAGGCTACAGATCAACCTCAAATCAAACACGATTGCCGTCGTTTAACAAGAGGTGCTATTGACGGTCGCCGCAATGAACACGGTGGTCGTGTCATTGGGAATAGCTTGCATAGCAAGTTATCGGTGATTTTAATAAAATTTTATTGGTTTAAAGGTTTTGAGGATTGGGTTTGAATACCGAACTTGGATCATTTTTCGAGGATCGTACTGAGAGACCATTCCAGTCGTTTTCATCATACAAATTCTTCTAAGATTAGGCAGGGTCAAATTGGGGTGTCTACAGTTGCCCCTTTTTTATATAACTTGTATAGCAACACATGATTAAAGTTATATCAAAGATCCAGAGACAACAGCTATTTGACCGAGCTGTCAATCTCAGGCCACAAACACACAAGCATGTATATGATGTTGGTCGTATCTGAATTTTCATCGAGCTGCCTACGTACCCCTTTGCTAGGGATCAGACCAAAACGTAGTTCCCAGGGCAAAATGTAATGATGCAGAACATGATGCAGATGCTGGTATGATATAGGCAGATCCTAAAGATCGAGTCAAGATCAAAAAAGGAACACAAATAAATAAGTCAAAAATCGAGTCAAGATCAAAGGACTTGGCTGGGGATAAAAGGATCGAGTTAAGATCCAAGAAATTATCTTAACTAGAAAGGCAATTAATCGATCGAATCAAGACCTCACAATTTTGGGATGAAAATGGGATAAAAATAGTTAAAAGCCAAGTTACGACTCTTAACTAAATTTATCGAAAGCGGGATAAAGATAATTAAAGGCCAAGTTACGACTTTTAACTAAATTTATCGGAAGCGAGATAAAAGTAATTAAAAACTAAGTTACGACTTAAAATTAGATTTATTGGAAACGAGATAAAAATAATTAAAAGCCAAGTTATGACTTTAACTAAATTTATCGGAAGCGAGATAAAAATAATTAAAAGTCAAGTCACGATCTAAAATTAAATTTATCGGGAGGAGAAACCACACAGAAAAATTTTTTCTTGAAGTATTTTTGAAAAATACCCAAGATTTTAAAATTATTTTTAAAAAGCTCTCAAGATTATTTTTAAAAGAACACACACACAAAATAAGGAAAATTATTATTTTTAAGGAAAATTATTATTATTTTTTTTTAGAAATTATTTTTGCTAACAAAAATATTTTCAGAAGCAACACGCACAAAGTCAATACGTATTGAAAAGAAAATAAACACACAAACTAAAAGGAAAAATAAAAATAAACACGCACGAACTAAATAAACATGCACAAAATAAAAACCCCCAAACAAAGACCCCACAACATGACCGTTTAACAGCCTGGCGAGCCGTTTCCCCTCTGACATGACGGTCGCCACTGTCAAAACCCCTATAACCTGGCGGTCGCCAAGATGAAAATCCCTTGAACCTGGCGGTCACCAGGAAACGCTTGGAAAACCCAACGATCGCTAACACTGAAGATGGCGACCGCCACTTCTAGGCACGCATAGGGCCTCTATGTGCGCGCGGGCCATGCTCATTCGCTCAAATCCTCTCTCTTTCTAGCTCCCTTTGCTCCCAACACCTCTCAAACCTCCCTTAGCTTCCTCTGGCCTTTTAGCGTTCACACGATGTTTACCTTACTGTTTGTGATCCCATTTCTTTTCATGGCGGGTCCAGGTCAAGATGATGATTTTGGGGCACAATAAGACCCCTCTGCTACTGGAAGTTCTTCCATGGGGACTCTGGGAGGTACGACCTCTAGTCTTCTTGCCGTCGGGGTTACCTCCACGCAACCTTTTGCTGCGTGGATGCCCTCGTGCTCGAGGCAGACCGTGCTTCCCGCTGTGTCGCTGAGGAGGAGGCACAGGTAGCTACCGTGGTGCAGGCAGCCACAGATGCTATTGCTGAGGCCGCGATAGCCGATTTCTTGGATCCTGATGCTGATGAGGGCCACCCAGCACCCTTTGACCTGCACACCTACGCTCTAGTTCCACATCGTTTGACTCCGGGCGGGATGAGACGCTATGAGCCTCTCACCAACGCTGTTGATGCCGATGTTCTTCTATGGGAGCCCGACAACCACATTTCTCGCCAGCGACCTTCGGTATGTTCCCTATCCTTACTGTTACAATATGATATATCTCGAACGTAGACGCATGTCTAAGATCCCCCTATGATGTATGATGGTATGCTGTGATAATGATAATATGGTATGATATGATGATAAATGATACGTGAATGCTTGAGATTTGGATTTAGCTTAGGCACCCATGCAATGGAGATTAAAACAGTAGGGACACTAGGGATACTAGAGTTTAAACAAACAATAAAAAGGCAATTATTTTAGCAAAAATTACAAAGTAAAAGGCTTGAAAATAAAAGCTAAGGGGTGAGTTTTTTGTTTATTTTAATCCTAAAGTTGAGCATAAAAATCAAAAAGAGGGGAATTTTTATTTTTTTGTTTTTGGGGCTAGACATAGAAATTTTCAAAAATTCTAGAAATTTAGAGGAAATTTTTGTTGAAAATCCTAGAATTTAAAGCAAAATTTCAAAAATCACAAATTCTAGAAACTGATGGGGTATTTTTCAAAAATCTTAAAGAATTAAGAGAAAGAAAATCAAAGAAATTTTTCAAAAAGTCTTAGAAAATTTATGAAATTTTTTTCAAAGATCTTAGGAAAATAAGGAAAATTTTTAAAAATTCTTAGAAAATTAGGAAAAATTTAAACAAAAAAATTTAGAAAATTAGGAAATTTTTTTTTTAAAATCATAGAAAAATTAAAGGAAATTATTCAAAAGTTCTAGAAAATTTGGGCAAATCTTTTAGAACTTTCACAAAATCAAGAAAAGCTGAGGAAAATTTTTAGAAGTTTTTTTAGAAAATCTAGCAAAATTCTAGAAATTTGAGGAAAACTTTTAGAAAATTTTGAGGAAAATTTTTAAAAAATCCTATAAATTTTCAGTAGATCCTAGAAAATTAGGAAAAATTTTAAAATTTTTTAGAAAGTCCTAGAAGAATTTTTTTTTAAAAGAAAATCTTAGGAAATTAAGGGGCATTTTTTTGAAATCTAAAAAATTACGAAGAACTTAAAAAAAATTGAAATTTTTTTAGAAATTCTTAAAAAATTAAGGAAAAATATTAGAAAAACGGGGCAAAAACTCTCAGAAAAGTAAAGAAAAATGTTAGAAAATTGGGGCAAATTTTTAAAATTTCCTAGAAAATTAAAGGAAATTTTTTTTTTTAGAAAATTTTTAAAAAATTAGGATAAAAGGGGCAAAACATAAATATCAGAGGGTAGAGAGATTTTATTATTATTATTATTATTATTATTATTGATGATTTTTGGGAAGAACGATTAACGCAAAATGATTGAGATTTGCCTGGTGCATCAGAGCTTAGGGTTCCTAGTCTTTTACTAGGACGTGCAAAAAATCAAAAGATCATCACTTACACATCAACCTAAGGTTATGAAGATTTGCCTAGCACACCAAGGCTTAGGATTCCTAGTCTTTTACTAGGACGTGCAACATTTGCCTAGCGTACCAGGACTTCGGGTGCCTAGTTTGTCTAGGGTATTGAGAGATTTGCCTGGTATTCCAGGGCTTAGGGTGTCTAGTTTGTCTAGGGCTTGAGAGATTTGCTTTAGCTTGCCAAGGCTTAGAGTGCCTAGTTTTTCTAGGGCTTAGGGTGCCTAGTTTGTTTAGGAATTTGAGAGATTTGCCTAGCTTGCTAAGGCTTAGAGTGCCTAGTTTGTCTAGGACTTGAGAAATTTGTCAGGCTTGCTAGGGCTTAGGGTGCCTAGTTTGTCTACGGCTCTGAGAGATTTGCCTGGCTTGCCAAGGCTTAGGGTGCCTAGTTTATCTAGGGCTCGAGAAAACTGAAGTGCCATCACACTCACATGAACCTAAGATTTTTTTATTGCTTTCAGCATAGCTTTACACACCACTTGCTTGGTCTGCTCTTATATATTCTACTTGTCTTCTTTTTTTACAGGCTGGCCATTATATCAGAGGCTTCGGAGGTTCTGCCTCTAAGGAGGTATTAGAGTGGTACGATGCCTTCCCGGCTCCCAGCCGGACTATCATTGATGCCTCCAGCTTTGCTCAGTTTATACCCTTATTGGGTAGGACGAGCAATGACCTGGTTTGGCTGACAGCCCTACTTAAGCGGTGGTGGGATACTACCAATACTTTCCACTTCACCACTTTTGAGGCTACCCTGACGCCTCTGGATTTCTCTCTCAATACTGGCATCAGAGTCGGCAGTGCCCCTATTCCTTTTGAGCCCACCATTGCTCGTTATGTTGACGGCCTGATGTACTTTCTTGGAGCTATCCCCGCACAGATGGACAGGGACCGAGTCCGATACACCTGGTTGTTCGAGCGCTTCAGACACTTCTATTGCACCGTGCCCCATCACTTTGAGTGGGTTGCCCGGGGTTTCTTGATGTATATGTTTGGTACCTCCTTGTTCTCGAACAAGAAAAACACCATCCATTTACACTACTTATGTGCACTCGCTCGTCTTGATCGGGTTGCTACTTATGATTGGGGAGGAACTGCTGTCGCCACCCTCTACGGCTTCATGACGACTTTAACCCAGTTCCCCCAGGAGCTCAGCATAGAGGGATACTAGAGTGTTTGAGAGGTATGATTTAGCTTCTATACTTTTCCATTCATTTCCACTCTTCGTTAACTATTATCTGCTTGTTGACATCTTTTCTTTTTCAGTTGTGGACCTATGAGTTCCTCAGGCTTCATGTCCTGGTGAACTCCTCAACAGACCCTCTAGTCATTTCCTGTGCAGCCCGGTAATCCCGAGGGCTGAAGGGGAAGAAGGCTGGGGGAAAGGACATAGACCACTTTCAGGTCTCGCTGAACCGGTTGACCCCCGACCAGGTATCATTATTTTCTATTTACTGTACTGTTCATTACACTCAGCGTAATACTATTCATTGTACTGCCCACTGCACTGCACTATTTTTTTATTCTGCACACTGGTCACTGTACACTGGCTGTTATACTGCATTTTACCACTTAATGATTACCATACACTGCACTGTTCACTGTACTCTGTAGGTTTACTAGGATGTTTGGAGAGCGGTAGAGAATCAGGCCGGCGCAGACCTAATGTGCAGTTGAGACCTCACCTCAAGGCGAACCCTGTTGGAGGGTCTATTCGATAGGGAGTACTATTTAGGAGAGCGAGTGGTTCGCCAGTCGCTTGGCCTTGATCGCTTCAGGATACCGGTGGTCCCTCTAGTCCGTATGCGCTGGATTGATCTTCTCAGCCGCGTTGACCTCCTCCTAGAGATGGTGGTGACCCATGCCTCGCAGCTGCAGGTGCTGGAGGGGGACTACACCGCTTGGACTCGGGCCCATCTGTTGGGTCCACTAGGTCCTGGTCCAACTTCTCCTGGTGGTAGGAGGAAAGGACGGGGGCTAGAAGTTACTAAAGCTAGTGCTGCTGAGGCTGCTGCTAGTGATGCTACTAGGGGGATGATGGGCCCAAAGATTCCAATGGATGTCCAGACCATAGCGTATGGTTTCCCTTTTCCTCCAGCACCAAAGTTCAGGGCTGACATCAGCCAGGTTTCTCTTTTACCTTTCCTTTAGTTACTTACTCTTTTTACTTGTCTAGTTTTCTTGAATTGTTTCCTTTTATTCTCTACAGATTGATCAGGCTTGGCTTGACCGTACGATGCTAATGGTCACCGGCCTGAGGGCTCTGGTTCGACAGTTGGATGCCTTGGTGCGAGTAGCCAGCGTTGCTTTCACACCGGTGGCCATAGTGAGTATCTTGAACGTTCTTTTCAATTTTTTTCATTTTTCTATCATTGTTCTGTTCTGAACCTTACTTTTCTTTTGACAGCCTCAAATTCCAACTACCGGCATAGTATCGCCACAGGCTCCGGTTAGGCCTCCTGCTCCAGCCCTAGCCTCAGCTAGAGGTTATGGTTCCCGGGCATCTTCTCGGGCTCGCTCCAGAGGATATGTCTCTTCTGCTATGAGTCACTCCAGAGTTGTATCTTCTTCCTCCGGCAACGATGGTGATGGTAGCAACGACATTGAGCAGCTCTTTGAGGATGTCAGCTCGGACAAGGCCGGTCCTTCCTCCTGTCGGGTCCGTTCGAGGCTATAGTGAGAGAGAGAGCTCCCCCCTCCCAATTTCATTTCTCCTGATACATTTATTTTGATGGGCCTGTGTGCCCCAGTTTGATACATTTTTATACATTTTCTTGATCCATGGGCTTGCGTGCTCCTATTTGTCGTTTATTAGGCCTGGGTGCCCCAGTTTATATTATGTTACATTTTACCACTTTTTGATGCATTTTGGAGCCTTCGCGCCATTTACTGCCCTTATATTTATCTATCTTGTTTGGCTTACTTTGTACTTGCTACTCAAATTGTTCTGGATGCATAATATAAATGTCAAAACTTACATAGACCACAAAGACTGCAAGCTGGCACACACCTGTCACTTCCAACATGGCAGTCGCCACATATCAATATGGCGGTCGCCACTTCCATTAAGCCTGACATGGCGGTCCCCACAATAAAATGTAGCGATCACCTGGTCAACAAGATGATGTCACTATAAGGTGCCCTTTCAAGTTGGTGGTAGCCCATTCCAAGGTGGCAGTTGTCACTTTGATTGTACTTTTTTTGCTTTTTTGATCTTTAACCTTTTATGCCTTATAAATACAGCCCTGGAGGCCCCAATTTTTTGTTCTTCTTACTCAGCTGGCTAGTCCCCTTTCCTCGTGGATTGAGGCATTCTCCCATATCAAGCGTTTAAACTTTGCCCCTTTCGGTATCAACTCCTTATTTTCTCTCATGGCCATAAAGATTGATGGACCTTTGTTGACAACAGCTGCTCGGCTATGGGACCCACAATTCCACGACTTTCGATTCGGCCTTGAAGAGCTATGCCCCACTGTAGAGGAGTTTACTGTTATTTTGGACCTAACTCTGCGGAGTTCCATTGTTGTTCCCACTTTCTTTCTTTTGACCCGTCAGCAGGTGATATAACTATGTGGCCTATCTAGGATGGAGGCCTCCCTTCTGACACGAGATGACTATCTTAACATACCCTGGATCATTGACAGATTACGTCCTACTGGTGACCTTAATGACCTCAATTTTTAGCTACGGCGACGTTATGCTCTTTATTTCTGTCTTCTTGCCCGATATCTTCTTGTCCTTCCTGACGGGCGAGTAGTTGCGCACTAGTTGACATTGCTAGTCAGATGCAGATGGGAAATGACTTTGTACCGCTTGTCTTAGCCGAGACATTGCTGGGCCTAGATGCTGTTCATCATGGTGAGGCCACTACTTTATCTGGTAGCCTCTTACTTCTTTAGGTAAGCTCAAACCTTTCTCTTTATCAGGCCTTTGTCATACTGCAAGGCTTCTTTTCTTATTGGTCTAACTTTTGCTACAGATTTGGCTGATGGAGAAGGTAAATTTTGTACAGAAACTGCCTACTGATAGACACAGTGTCGTAGCTTTTCTTTATTGCACTTACTACCAGATATGTGGGTTCTGAGGCAGCCTGGCGACAATACCTCTCTTCTCTGACTGGCCCATATATTACCTGGCAGTGCCCATAGTGGTAGATCTCTGCTATGACTCTGACTGCCATGGATCATCCTGGTGTCTTACTGATTGGTTTACGTCAGACTTCTTTCTATTACCCCTATCGAATTATGCAGCAATTCGATTGCAATCAGATCATCTTTTTGAGCATTCGAGGTCGTTTGTTTTCATCTGTACTGCAAGCCCCATTTTTAGCATTATATCAGGATGCCTGGCCATCTCATTCACGGATGGAGATATAGGAACTGCAGTGTCCCGAGCTTGTTGATGAGTACAAGACATGGCTGATGCAGGATAGAGAGAAGAAAAGTAGAGAAGATGAGAAACATGCAGCAAAGAGGAGAAGGACTTGAGGACTTCTGCTTTGTTTTGAAAATTTCACAGCTTTTTTTTTATTTGTAGAGTTTGGGACCTGCGTGCTCGCCCTTTTATTTTCAAATCTTTGTAACTCTGATTAAAGTAAGGAAAGTTTCCTCTTTATGTTTAAGATGGTTCAAATTTATCCAAAGTTTTTCAATTAAATGATTTTATTATCAAAAGCTAGAAATTAATTTGCATTGGTCTTACCCAGATTACAAAGATGGTTAAAAACAAAGAATGTGGCCGGACTTCTTAAAAGAAGTTGCCTACATTTCCTAAAATGATGGAATCAGGCCATAACGTAGTTCGGGCTTGGTTTACACTTGGGTATTAATACTCTCCTTTTGTGATATCCTAACTTTTGCCAAGGTCACCCTTTCGGGTTTTTGACCTTGCGGACTGCTATAACTTTTGCCTAAGTTGCCTCTTCAGTTTTCAACTCAGCGAGCTTTTATTTTACCTCAAGGATAGTATTTCTTGAGTTGATCGAGGTTAATTAGAGTGGAGAACACATTGCCATCCAAATCTATTATGATGACTGCACCACCGATCATGATGGTTTTGATTAGAAATGGTCTGGACCAGTTTGGCTTGAACTTGCCTCTTGCGTCAAAGATAAGAGCTCTGATTTCCTTAAGAACCAAATTCCCTTCTCTGAGATCCCGTCGGGTCTTGACCTTCTTATTGAATGCTCGGACTATCCTCCTTTGGTGTACTTGTACACGAAATAGAGCCTGCAGTCTTCTTTCATCAAACAAGAGCAACTCTTCCATTTAGTTCTTCTGCCATTCTGCTTCTTAAATACTGACCTCGACCACTACTCTTAGCGAAGGGATTTCTACCTCGATGGGAAGCACGGCTTCCATCCCATACACTTAAGAGTATGGCGTAGTTCCTGTTGAAGTTCTGATCGACGTCCGGTATTCCCAAAGTGCAAATGGTAGATGTTCTGACCAATTCTTATGTGAGTTGACCATCTTTTGTAGGATTTTCTTGATGTTCTTGTTTGCTGCCTCAACTGCTCCATTGGTCTGCGGTCGATATGGTGAGGATTTGTGAGCCACTACCCAGTATTCCTCGAAAAGATCCAAGACCTCTCCTTGAAAATGTGAGTCATTATCCGAGATAACTTCATGGGGGACCCCATATTGGTAAATGATGTTTTGCTTAATGAACTTAGTAACATGAGAGGCTTTTAATACCGAGTAAGAGATTGCTTCCACCCACTTGGTAAAGTAGTCAATGGCCACTAAAATGAACTCGTGCCCGTTTGACGCCTTTGGTGTTACCTAGCCGATCACATCGATGCCCCATATTGAGAACGGCCATGGTGACATCAGGTTATACAGTTGAGATGGGAGAACGAGCAGAAGGTTTGCGTGAATCTGACACTTATGACACCTCTGCACAAACTGTATACAGTATGTCTCCATTATCATCCAAAAATATCCTTGTCGTAGGATCTTCTTGGCTAACATGTTTCCACTCATGTGTGGCCCACAAACTCCCGCGTGGATCTCTTTCATCAACTCTTGGCCTTCTTCAATTTTGACACATAGCTTATTGACCGCAGAATACCTTCATTTGTATAATCTTCCACCGTAAATGACAAACTGTGCAGATAGTCGCTGTATTGCCCTTTTTCCTTTCTTGCTGAAAAACTTGGGATATTCTCCCTTCACCACGAAGTTCTTAATGTCAAAATACCATGAAAGTTCGTCGGTGCTTTCCTCAATCGTGGCCATCATCTTGTTTGCCAGCTTTCTTTTTTGTTCGATTATCAAGGGCCTCATGTGGACTCCAGATGGTATGTCAATCATGGGTGCTAAGGTGGCTAGTGCGTCAGGAAACTTATTGTGCAGTCTTGGCACATGGGTAAAGATCACTGATTCAAAACACGGTATCAACTTTCTAACTCTTAATGGTAGAGAATTAATGTCACGTCCCTGACCTTCCATTCTCCTCTTGCTTGTGAAACCACCAGCGCTAAATCTTCGATGGCTTCCAACTTCCTTGCCCCTAATTCTAAGGATGCCTCCAATCCAACTAAACATTCTTCATACTCAGCCTGATTATTGGTAACTTCAAAATTAAGCTTCAAAGATAAAAGGACGTGTGATTCGTCAGGAGTGATAAGAATGACTTCTATTCCATAGCCATACTGATTGGATGCGTCATCAAAATATAGAGTTCACTTGTCATCTCTGACTTTCATCAGCTGTTCATCAGGAAATTGGAACTTTGTGTCTTTACCTCCCTCAACCGATTAATCGGCTAGGAATTCCCCCACTGCTCTACCCTTGACTGACTTTCGGGTGACATATCTGAGGTCTAATTCTGATAATAACAGCAACCATCTAGCAAACCTCCCTATCAGTGCTGGCTTTTTAAACAGGTACTTCAACGGGTTCATCCGGGAGATGATATTCACTGTGAAAGACAGCATGTAATGCCTTAGTTTTTAGGAGGCCCAAACCAAGGCCTAGCATGTCTTTTGCAGTGGTGTGCATCGTATCTCTGACCCCGTCATCTTTTTTCTCAAGTAGTAGATAGCCTTCTCGATTTCTGTTTCACCTTCTTACGCCAACATACATCCCATAGCTGAATCAATTACTGACAAATAGAGAATCAGTGGCTTATCATGTTCGAGAGGAGCTAGACAGGTAAATTTTATAGGTACTATCGTACGGAATCAAAGGTGTCTTGGCATTTCTGATCCCATTCAAAGTTGACTCCTTTCTTTAGTAGACGGAAGAGCGGCTCACAGGTAATTGTCAGTTTTGCAATGAATCAATTGATGAACTGTATTTTACCCAGAAAGCCCTTAACTTCTCGATCGGTCTGCAGATGAGGCATTTCCAAAATTTCTTTGATCTTTGAAGGGTCCACTTCAATGCCTCGTTGAGTGATTATGAATCCAAGCATCTTTTCGACGATAACCCCAAAGGCACATTTCTGTGAGTTGAGTCGCATCTTGTACTGTCGAATTCTTTCAAAGAAATTTCATAGTACTACAATGTGGCCATCCCGATCATTCGACTTGACTATCATATCATCCACGTATACCTCGACCTCCTTATGTATCATGTCATGCAGTAAAGTAGTGGCAGTAAAGTAGTGGCAACCCTCTGATAAATTGCCCTTGTGTTTTTCAAACCAAATGGCATTACGCGATAACAATAGGTGCCTCAGGGTGTGATGAATGTCGTCTTTTCTTTGTTCTCGAGGTACATCAGGATCTGGTCATACCCGGAGAAGCCATCTATGAATGACAACAAGGCATGTCCTGCTGTACTGTCTACCAAGACATCAATGTGTGGCAGTAGAAAATTAACTTTCGGGCTAACCTTATTTAGATCTTGAAAATCCACGCAGACTCGAATATGTCCATCTTTCTTTAGCACTAGGACAATATTAGCCACCCACTTTGGATACTCGGTTACCATTAGGAATCTAGCGCTAGTCTGTTTGGCAACATTTTCTTTGATCTTTAGAGCCCATTCTGGCCAGATCCGTCTTAATTTTTGTTTGACTAGTTTGGCATCAGGGTATAAGGGGATATGGTGTTGGACAATGTCGGAATAAAAAAGAACCAATTTGTACATTTTGTGAGTTAGTTTTATTACCTAGATTTATTGACAAAGTTTTTTCAATTATTGGTTGGGCACGCATTTTTTTCTCTTTTTATTAAATATTTTATTTCTTCGGAGATATCCCCATCGAATTCAAAATCATCAAAAAACATATGAAATAAATCAAACAAAGCAGAGTAACCAGAAATTTTGTTCATTTCATTGAAGGAAAATGGAATTAAAAACTTAAAAGCATAAACAGGGGGCGGTGTTCAAACAGACGTATCCTCAACCACAAACTTGGACTTTGACTCAGACTCAGGACAAACAACTTGCACCTCACAGGACTCTAAGGTCCAGTTTTTCACTTCCTTTGCAGCCACATCGATGATGAGCTTGGTGCAGTCGGCTGGTGCACTAAAGCCCATCATGAAACAGTCTGGGTCAGTTACATGCAGCTGTGCCATCTTTTCATTGAACATCACTCCCATGTCGATTCCATCAAGCTTATCCGCATAATATTCCTCTTGGACCTTCTTTCCTTCATCTTCTCCCTTTACTATTTCCTCTTTTTCTATATCAGATAGTTGATGGCCAAAGAAGATCTCTAGTCCTGGCAACTTCTGGTTGGTTTTTTCGTCGATCCATAGCTCTGAGAAACCATAGTGCGGGAAGTCTTCTCCTTCTTTGACAAAATACCCATTGAGCGTTCCTGAATAGTTGGCCTTCCGTCCCCTTTTAGGCCCTTCCAAATCTTCTTCCGTCGATTTGTATCCAAGACCAAAATGGCAAGAAGTTGGCAATACCTGAACAGGTTCGGGAATTCCTTGCTGCTTACGCCCTAGCCCCATACTCGGGAAATAGGGCATTTGCCTCATCATTGTAATTGCTCTTGGGTTGATATACATCTCTTCTTCATTCAATAGCATTTGGATAGCCTGTGCTTCATCAAATCGGAAGCCACTTAGCGACACATCTCCTTTGCCATCCTGAACTTTCAAGAGAGTTGAGCCTTCTCCTCTTGGGAGTTGAATGCTGTCTTCTCCATGGATAGTCAGAACTGCCCCACTCTTTATCAATTTCAGCTTTTGGTGAAGAGTCGATGGCATTGCCTGAACGTTCGAGTCATGCAGCCATGGCCTGCCTAGCAACAGGTTGAAAGAGGCCGGTACGTCTAGTACGTGGAACTCAACTGATGTCTCCAAAGACCCTACTGATAATGCGAATGACACCAAACCCAGCACATCTCTTCTCGTGTTATCATAGGCCCGACCTCCTTGACTACTAGGTGTGAAATGTTTCGGCTTTAATCCCAAGAAAACTACTGTTCTAAGCAGACAAACATTTAATGCGGACCTATTATCAATGAGAGTCATCGGGACCTACTTTTCCAAGCATTTAACAGTTATGTGTAGGGATTTGTTATGATTCTTTCCTTCTGCTGGCAAATCTTTATCAGAAAAGGAGATGAATTTTGGTTCTACAGCTGGCAGAATGAGTCCAACAAGCTGCTCTGGGGTCTCATTCATCGAAACACTGGCTTTGTTCAGGACCTTCAGCATAGCTTGTCTATGTTTATGTGAGGCCATCAATAAGCCCTAAATGCTAGCATTAGCCTGCGTCTTTCTAAGCTGCTTCAACATAGCGTCATCCTCTTCTTCTTGTTCTTGTTCTTTCTCTTTCCCTTTCCCACTTGACTGTCCTTTCTCCAACTGAATTGGCTTAAAATTTCATCCACTCCTGGTTAGATGTTCCACACCATCCTTGGGATCCCACAATCTTGGTATTATACTTTCGATATGTGTTACTTCATCTATACACATAGGGCTTTCAAATACCCACAAATCATATAACCCACCGGCCACTTCTCTTTCTCTTCTTTCCTCATCATTCTCAATAGCCCACGTATTGTTAACTTCTTCCTAGATGTCTTCCCCGATGTAATCCACATGTTATTCTCCAGCAGCCCAAAAATTGATCCACTCAGCCCCATCTGATTTTAGCACGACCCTTACCAGCCAATAGGATTGCATCTCGTCGACATATATCTCCTCCTCAAAGAATTAGGGAAGAGTAACACCATCAAGCACGTGGCCAAGCCTATAAGGTCGTGCTGGGTAATCTACCGGCCAATCGTCTTCCTCACTGCGTTCCTCTTCTTCTTGCTAGTAGGCTTAGATTACCGTTCGACATCATCCCCAGGCATTATCATTTCATTCCTCCATCCTATCTCGGCCGTTTCTAGCCATAATAAATGAGTATGCTGTCTGATCCTCGGTAGTTAAAACATGAGGGCGTGGTAGACACGCTGAACAGATATATTGGCTTGGATCTTCTAATTATCCCAGAGACATGTAATTTACCCCAGCTTGCTTAGCGTGGTTTGGTAGGGAATTTGTTGTGACATTCGGCTTTGGAGCAGCAGACGGCGGAGGGATCACTTTGTTGTCGATGAGGTTCTGGATCTCATGACGCAGCCTCATACACTTAGCAGTCAAATGCCCGTGACCTTGGTGGAAGGTGCAGTACTGAGAAGCATTAAACTATAGCGGAAGGGGAATAAGTTTGGGCACGAGATCCAATAGCTTGATAATCCCTTTCTTAATAAGTCGATTCTGGGCTGTGGATAATGAAATGTTGAAGGGAGTGAAGACCCACCTTTGCCTTTGTTGTTGCTGGCCATTGCTTGACTGTTGAGTATTATTAGATTGTTGAGCGGAGGATGAAGGGTTCAAAAGATTCACCTCGTTCGGGCGAGACACGAGGTTGGTGGTAACAAATTGGTTTTGGTTGGTTGTGGGAAAGGTCCTTCTCATTTTCTGGCTGGGTTATGCTTTTTCAATATCCCGAGATTGTATGGCGTCTTCAATCTATACCTCAGCATCAAATAGTTGTTCAAAGGTAGAAAGGGGCTGTGCAATAAGGTAGCGCTTCAGTGGGGACTATAGATTCTTAACCACGATCCTCACATATTCTTTCTCAATGGACCGGTTCGTCATCTTGGCAGCTTTGCCCCTCTACCTGGTTAGGAAATCAACAAATAATTCCCGATTCTCCTGGAGAGTTATTTTCAGCTCTCGGGTGGTTACATCCAGTTGGACATTATAGCTATATTGATGGATAAAAGCCGTAGCTATATCTTTCCAAGTTCTAGTTTTGACCACCTTCAAAGAGAGGAACCACCTTTGTGCTGTCCCAAAAAGTGATTGGCAAAACAATTTGGCCATGATCTGATCATCAATCCCCATGGGGGACAGAGTTTCGACATACATTCTTAGATGAATACGGGGGTCTCTGGTGCAATCAAATTTCTCCATCTCTGGCATTTTAAAATTTTTAGGTAGTTTTGCATATGAAAATAGGCACAAGCCACCTACATCCAACATGTACTCTTCTACTCCTTTGGCCTTTCTCAGTACCTTCTCCATTCGATCGATCTTCTCTGCCAGTGCGAATTCCTTAGACTAGTTGTGTTCTCTTCTTCTACCACCACCGAGTGGGGAACCCGAGGTGGCACAGCAACTTATGGTGCATCATGTCCTTGGTTATCATCCCAAAAGTCTTCTCCATTCTCATTGGTATCCTCTAACTATCCGTTGGCACTTGGCAGACGGGCTTAAATTACCCGGATCTGCGCCTGACATTGGTTTTGAGCTTGGGTCTATTGCTCCACATCTCTCTGTATCTCAGTAATAGCTCTCATCAGAGCTGTCAAGTTAACTTCATTCTCTGCCATTTTTGATGACTCGACTGGCTATTCAGATATTCTATAAAAGTTTACTTGCCCCTGATCTCGTCCAGACACGTGTTGACTGTACTCTTCCTCGCTTAATGGTAAACCTGCAGAAAGACTAGGATCCCAAAAGCAAAATGACTAATATTAAATACTTTCTGGACAAAATTCTGACAACAGACAGCAAACATCCTTGATACCCGAAACAGAAAATCAAAAGCAGATAATCATGGAAGCTGAAATAATGCCCCTGCTGGGCTCATACTGGCAGCATAACAGCAGGATGGCTCAAAAAAAATAGGTGGCTAAGAAGGGGATCAACTAAATTATCGAGGGAAGGTTCATCTAAATGGAGAAATGGGCATCATTTTGGCAAGGAAATTGTTCTAATCTTCAAAAGATCGGTTCGAACTAGGATTCTAATGGGCAACATTCTGGTAGGAAAGCAAGACTAGCTCACACGGGTATAACAAAGGTTCGAAGAAGGCGAGTCTAAAACAACAATGGGGGAGAAACTAACAACCTGGGAAGAACCTGTTGGAGGCAAAACTACCAAGATCATTGTTTTTGAAAATGATTAACGGTAAAAAATTAACTGGACAGGCAAACGCCGAAACGGGCTCCAGATAAAACTTTTGACGAAGAACGATCAAAATAAAACATGTGCAACTAAAGTTAATTTAGAAGAATACCTCTTGTAGATCTAATCTTCAACTACGACTTGATTCCGAGTTGAAGCTCCAGTCAGATCTTCTACCGTATTCCCTTATGCAATCCTCGAACGTAGTGTGGGCTACAATCCTCCGAAAACGTGTATCGACAGAACCTCGATATATTTTTTTAAGTCTTGAAAGACAAAAATAATATATCAATAATGATATTAAAATTACCTAAAACTGGTTCAGTCTACCCGCATATATATAGGGCTACATCAGGGACCTGTGGAGTAATTATGACTAAGACTTCCAATGGAACACAAACACCTACAAGCGGTTTCTGCAATTAAGAAAAGACGCATAGCGGTATTTGCAATTATGAAAACCAGCAGCTGTTTCTATAATTTTTATAAAATACTGAATTATAGTTCACCCCACTAAAGAACTACAATTGCACTCTGACCCATAATCTCAAGACCTTCTTACATTGAGCTCATGTTATTAAATGCTTAATGCTTACCATTTCTCTCCACGTTAAGATTTACGATACCCGCTAATTAAATTTAATTACTGACAATTTAATTTAATCGGCATCTTTACATTCTTTAAGCCCTTCCACTTAACTTATTTGACCACCGGATAATTAAATCCATCTGCAGGGTTTGGTCCGGTCAAAACTTATAAGCATCCTTAAGGGGGTATCGTCAATCTCGGTCATTCAGGACGTGGATTCCATCAATAATTAATATTTTTCATATAAATAATATCGCTATCCAACTCACCGGGAATATAAACCTATATAAGATCGCACCGTCTAATGAACCAAAATAACGAATATTAAATATATGCAAATCAATAATATTTTAGGATTAAAAGGAAAAGCACTATTCATAATAACCTTAGGGTGTGAATTAATTTATATAGTCAGTAGTCAGTACTAAATTAATTACCCTAAATGTCCCATTTAATACAGATAAAGTGTACTGGCACAGAGAGTCAGAACAATAGACGACGCTATTATCTGTTCTCCGTAACCAAGACAGGCCTAGTAAAACTCTGTGGCACAGTCGTACCAATGGTATGTTCATTTCCATATAAAATGTAAATATAAAACTTATATTCTGCAAGAACCTAAAGTCTGGTCTTCTGTGTGTAAGCCATACTCTACACACCAGATTAAATACTATATAAAATATCGGACATCCATGCATAACAAATAAATGATATATATACATAGCTTATAAAGATTCTCATAAAATGAAAAACTAATTTTATTAAAAATAAAATTAAATACTAAAAACATAGTTTTCAGTATACCAACCCTAACAATCTCTCACTTATACTCAAAACTATGCTGTCATACATCTGACTCCCATTCCCTCTACATGACTATCAAAAGTCTTAGCCGGTAAGCTCTTTGTAAAGGATTTGCAAAGTTGTCTCCTGATGCAAACTCTATGTTTGACTGGAAATCTAAGTCTGTGTACCCTAAAAGTACTAGACTGTCTGCCAAGTAAACTGATATATAATATCTGCTAATACTCCCGCCCTGGATTAGACTAATATCTGCTAACCTTGCTAACGACAAACCAAATGTCGGGTCTAGTGTAAAGTATAGCATACACGAGGCTTCCTACTGCTAAGCATAAGGAACCGCCTTCATCTTCTCTATCTCATCAAGTGTCTTAGGATACTGATCCTTGGATAGAGTGATTCCATGCCTGAAAGGGAGAAACCCTTTCTTAGAATCTAGCATGCTAAAATGAGCAAGGATATCATCGATATACTTTACTTGTGATGAGCCCAACATCCTTTGTTTCCGATCTTGCATAAGCTTGATCCCAAGGATGTGACTGGCTTCTCCCAAGTCCTTCATATTGAACTGTCCAGATAACCATACGTTAACTATAGATAATGCCCCCACATCATTTTCGATGAATAAGATATCGTCTACATAAAGTACTAGAAAGATCACCACACTTCCTTCATGCTTCTTGTACACACAGGACTCATCCGAACTTTGATTAAAATCATAAGACTTTATAGCTTGAACAAATCGGGTGTTCCAAGACCTCGATGCCTACTTAAGTCCATAAATGGATCTCTTAAGCTTACACAACATGTGTTCCTGGCCCTTTGTAATGAATCCGTCAGGTTGTATCATGTAGATACACTTGTCAAGACTTCCATTTAAGGAAAGCTGTCTTGACGTCCATTTGCCAGATTTCGCAATCAAAATGTGCTGCAATGGATAAGAGAATTCGGATAGACTTAAGCATGGCTACCAACGAAAAGATTTTCTCGTACTCGATCCCTTCTTTCTGAGTGAACCCTTTAGCAACAAGACTAGATTTAAAGGTTTCAACCTTCCCATCTGCTCCTCTCTTCTTCTTGTAGATCCACTTGCATCTAATGGATTTTATCCCTTCGGGTGGTTCTACAAGTTTTCAGACCTGATTGGAATACAAAGATTCCATTTCTGAATTCATAGTCCTTTGCCAAAGATTTACATCTTTGTCTTGTAGTGCTTTATTGTAGTTACATGGCTCGGTATCTAGTTCTATCTAGATCCTATCATAAGACTCTCCCAAGAACATATACCGGTCAGGTTGATGAATAACCCTCCCACTACGATGAGACACTACATGTGTATGTGTACTAGCAGTAACAGGCTGTGTAGAATTTGAACCCTGTGCATCAGCACCTTGTTCTTGATTTGCACCTGTCCCGATAATCCTCCCACTACAACGCGGTAATGGAATATTAGTGACTTGTGATTCCTCTTCCGTTCTACTGGTATTTCCTCTTAGTTCTTCCAAAATAATTTTTGCTATTGGGCCTGTGATCCATAATATAATTCTCTTCTAAGAATCGGGTATTGTTGCCAACAACGACGATCTGATCCTCAGGGTAATAAAATAGACCATAATTCGTTCTCATGGGATACCGCATAAAGAAACAAACTTCTATCCTCAGTTTCAATTTACTCGCATTCCCTTTCAACACATGTGCTGGACACCCCCAAATCCGAATGTGTTTCAGACTAGGCTTACGCCCGGTCCACAATTCTATGGGAGTAGAAGGTACTGACTTAGAATGTACCAAGTTCAGAAGGTAAGCCATTGTCTCTAAAGCGAGTCTCAAAACGAATGTGGTGTAAACCTGAATAACTCATCATTGACCTTACCATCTCCATAAGAGTCATATTCCTTCTTTCTACTACACCATTCTGCTGAGGAGTGCCAGGTGCAGTCAAATGGGATGTAATCCCCTCTGATGATAAGTAGCCCTTAAACTCTCCAAAGAGGTATTCCCCACCACGGTCGAATCATAGTGATTTGATACTTTTACCTAGACGCTTCTCCACCTCCACCTTGAATTCTTTAAATTTCTCAAAGCATTCAGACTTACGGTGCATTAGGTAAAAGTATCCATACCTTGAGTAGTCATCAATAAAACTGACAAAGTACTCAAAGCCACCTCTAGCCTGGATTTTCATAGGACGACACACATCAGAATGAACTAGCTCCAACGGTCTTTAGCTTTATAGCCTTTGGCCGAAAAGGGCCTCTTGTGTTGGGAATGTATACTGAAAAGTCATGCATTTTATGTATTTTATTCTGGATCCCTGGCATATTAATGAGAAACATTTAAGATGATTTTGCATTTATGGTTTCATATTTATATTTGTAATGTATGAATACATAGTCTGTATATTCTATCAGTATTTGACTCGATGTGTACTGCACGGAAGATCGGGTCATAAGTTCTGACAAATTATACAGGTAGGCTCACAATCGCAATGGACCCACACATTCCATTGGTACGATTGTTATACATCGTTATAGTAGCTGGTCTTGGCTAGGTCGAACGGATCGAATTCAGGTTTTGGGGATTCGATGTTTGAGCTCGAAGTGTTAATACACTTGGAGTGTATTGTGCGGGATCAACAGGAAGATCGATTCTATACTAACTATATGAATTGATCCACATCCTGTATTATCATGTATTGCACGAACTCTTAATCCCGAAGTGATTGATCAATTGTGTTCAGATGATGTACAGTACTTTGAGTCGTCAATAGTTGAGATTTCCTTCATGAGATCAACAACACCGATGAGTTGGGTACTGGCATTATTTGTCCGATAATTAATAATCAGCTGACGAAAACTACGCCCGATTCAGGTTGAGGAGTTTCCCCTCGCGTGCTTTGCTTATAGGTTTGATTATGCTAAACATGTACAGTGGATCTTCGAATCTGGCATATGAAAAGGTTAAGCGGTGAGATTGCCAAAAGAAGAGGATAATTAAATCGGGTTGTCAGTAACCTAATTTATTTATCAGGAATCCATATCTTAAACATGGGGAGAA
>JAOTRH010019314.1:0-22268 GCA_034768845.1 Heliamphora exappendiculata | reverse complement strand
GGGTCCATTGCGATTGTGAGCCTACCTATATAATCTGTCAGAACCTATGACCCGATCTTCCGTGCAGCATGCACCGAGTCAAATACTGGATGGAATATACGGACTATGCATTCATTCATCACAAATATAAATATGAAACTACGAATGCAAAAACATCGCAAATATTTCTCATTAATATGCCAAGGATCAACAATAAAAAAAAAACTAAAAAGCATGGCTTTTCAGTATACATTCCTAACACGAACTTCATCAAATTTCATACCTCGCTCAACATATCCCTTTGGACTACAAACTCATCACCAAATACTCACGAAGACGCAACGCCAACATTCTCATCATGTCAAGGCTTCATTGTCCAACAACTTACATAAAAGCTCACAACACCAACAAAGGAAACCCAATCTTGAGACATTTTATCTAAAATTATGAGTAACTCTCATGACTATGCAGTTACGTCCTGCACTTCTGCTTCCCGGGCACATATTTTTGATAAAAATCTCATCCAACGATTTCTCGTCCATCATCCTAAGCCATCCTAACCACACGATATACTGATGCACCTCATTACTCCACATTCTTTCTCTTAGGCAAACAACATACCTACCTTTGAACCTAAGGTGGAATCACAATTGACCTTTAAACATATCAAATTCAGCAGACATCATCTTGGCACCAGGGTAACCACACTATCAAACTTTTCTATGGTCCCTTCCTCATGCACCGAGCATGGTACCCAATCATGATATCCTAGCCACAAGGATAACCACCAAACCAAGGACTTACGTTCTCGTAGGAATCCCACATAACTAATACATGAGGATTTTACCACACAAACAACTCGATCACTGAACTCCCTTAGAATCCTTCTCTCTCAATGAGAATCAAAGTTATTGACATCCCGCACAAATGAGATTACATTTCCAAAAATATTACCCAAATGCTCAGGTTCACAAGGTAAAGCAAACAGACTCTTCAAGAAACCACAGGTAAACGGACCCACACTCCTACGATTCCAATGCTTTATTCCTATCAAGAATAATAATCACACTGGTCAATTAACCATAAAACATTTCTCCAGCTGGGAAAATTACGAGTCTACTTTAGGCTCTCACTCCATGTCACTACCACTTAGAATTACCATACATAACGAGTAGATTCCTTATACTCGAACCTTCACCCAAACATTCTAATTATTGGTCGCTCCATATCCTGGTGACGCATCTCACGTATCCATAAAATCTCTCATCGTCTATCCATCAATGCACAACGCTATACATACTCACATCCCTTTAGAACATCTCCTTATGAGTCACGTCACACTAACTCAAATCCAAAAAGGTAAGTAACAATCAAATGGATAAACAAAACCACGTCATAGTCTCGAGCTTACAACTCTGGTACACCCATCAAAACACAAAATGTCAAACCGGTAACACGTGTCTCTTATGCCACTTTACTAGTATCATCGGCACATAACAATCCAAACAAGAAAGTAATCACATGCAGCACGAACCAAACAAACCTCGCTTATCAATTCTAGATCACATGCACCATTTTATCACTCACCCTCTAAGGGTAACACAACACCACCACTTCTAGAATTTAAGCCAAATACCGACCACAACCATCATTCTCTTAAGGGGTCGTTGCCCATCCACACGTCGTCCTAAGATGACCGAGTCAACCGCACTGACAACATCTATCACATGCCCTTCAAATCTCGCATACTCACACTCACATTCTTACCCTATAACATGTGTCCCACATAGTCTCCTTATCTAGAGAACAACAACCCTAGTCACAAAATTCTATTATGTGAAACTTTCCAAATAACCTCTAATCATCATTCATCACGTTGCAACTATAACCAATATAAATCTTCCCATACATACATGTATATCATTCGAGAACCTATCCCTTGACAACATCTCCAACCCACTTACTCATTATCGCACAACTCCCAACTCCTATCAAAATATGTTACTTAGTAATACGCCTTAAAAGAAGCTCATAGGTCATCCATAGACTTTCAAAACTATCTGGCATTACAATAGCTACCAACAACACCCCACGGGGTAAGGGACACCTTAAACACAGTCTATGCTCAGACTTTCTAACACACCTTAGGCCAGAGATTATTACGCTCCCGTCCACTATGCTCCTGTCCATACCCAATCTCGGGGCACACGGCTCATGACATAGTACGGCTCAAGACATAGCACGGCTCATGACGTACGTAATCCTCAACACGCTCATAACCTCATTTCATATCCAACCACAACAAACGACCTTCAAATGGTTTTAAACGCCCTACCATACTCATTCATCAAGTTAATAGTGGCACGACACGCAACGGTCAACTACCATAGTCATCCCAATTCATAGAGACACAACATACCCTAAATAATTAGTACTCATCATATAAGCTCGCACACACCCCAATCACTAACCACTGGGTCACACTCTCAAATTGCACATCACCATCCGGTTCACACTCGTCTTATCCCCACGGGCATAACTCTTATAACAAGCTTATCACAACTCCAACGAGGTTAAACTTAACTTAATCGCCTAAGACAAAGCTACACCCAATCCGCCACCTAACCACATCACATCAAAATGCATTCACAGACCGAGGGAAGGCCTTAGAGAAACGCGACAATCCAGGTAACTAATTCAGATTTCTCATAGAAAGAACGTTGGCCAAATGCTTTTCTTTGTCGAACGCCAAAGTAGTTGGTCGGACGCCAATTGGCATGTCACATCACCCTAATATTCAACCCTCTATGCTCATATAAACACATCACATACGCAAAACACTTCAACCACGAGCCCATGAAAACATAGAATTTATGCCGTATAGTGGTGCCTAGTCTCATCAAAAGTCACACCTACAGGTCATTGTTAGTCCCATGACTCCTAGGTATTCGAACCTAGAGCTCTGATACCTTTTGTAATGCCCCGAATGCCGGGTACCTATGGACACAACCCAAATTATCCCACATGAATGCTATCAACAATGACTTTCTTAATAACAACACTTTATTTCATTTAAGCAATCAACAATAAAATATTTTATTCTCACGATATACACGTGCCACAAAGGCTAAACAAAATTTTTAACTTTAAAGAGTTCATTTACAACACTTGCATTATTACCATTATCCACTTCACTTTCTGTACAATTATAACGTAAAAATAAGAAATATTAAATCTTTCCTCTTAGCCTTTTTCCATATGCATCCTCTGCCCTGGTATCGTCTCAGATCCTAAAAACCTAAAATAGTTTTGTATACATACATGAGCCAAAACTCGTAGGATAAAGACTAACTGTATGCTAAGTATGATATATGAGGTGTGATGGTGCAATCGGAATAAAAATACAGGTTCCATAAGTTCATTATTAATTTCCAAGCACGCCAAGTTATTCATGAAACATTTTTCCAAATATTCATTTCTTTCACATTAATTCTCAGTACCAGGTTTTTCACAAAAACTAACTCACATTTAACCTTTGAATATAAACCTTCGCGAGCTTTCACCGCAGGACCGCAACCCCTCATTATGCATGAACCTTCGCGGGCTTTCACCGCAGGACCGCAGCCCCTCATTATGCACATTCCACATTTTAAATTTTCTACTTTATCATCAAAACAAATTCCGTTCAAATATTTCAAAATGTCTTCATATCTCATGCATCACGCATCATCACTTTAACATGTAAATTCTCATAATTCTCATATTATTAAGCAATGTCATCATGCTTCAACACAAGATTAAATTCATTAGGATGCATCTCATTTGAAAAGGAAGCACCCATCTTAGATATATACAAATAAATTTAAAAATTCCATTTAGTCTTTACATCCATGCCTGACCACAACTACCCCACTTTATAACCCAAACTCGCCTGAGTTTAGTTTATTATTATCATTCTTACTATTATTCTTTTTCTTTTTCAAAGAAACAACAAGTTCAAAATCTTTCAAAGGGGCCCAATCGTGGGTTTAGTCAATGTAAAAAAAAGTATTTTAGGAAATTTGGGCCGAGGTACCCAAGGTTCAAACCTTTAAGAAAAATATCAAAACTTTAAAAAATGACCCAGACCGCTCGATCGGTGATAAGACCGCTCGAGCGGTCTCTCACCTGCACCAAAGAACCGAGAGTGCCAAAAGACCTCCCGATAGACAGCTCGAGCAGTCTATCAATCGGTCGTGCTCCTGATTCTTTTTCAACCCAAAAACTTTGGTTTTTAGTACTTAAAAGAATTTTTCCAATTTTTTTAAGATGCCTTGGGCCAAGAATTTACCTTTAAAAAGAGAAGCAAATCACATTAAAATCTTCCTTGGGGCATAAAAGTTTATGTAGAGCAAAAACAATCTGAAAACCTTCTATACAAGATTTTTTGAAAATCATAGGTAGTCATTTCTTAAAACCCAAAAATTTTCAAAGTATTCTATCCTTTACTTCAAAACGTCACCTTATCAACACATTCAACGTTCCAACACACACATCTAATTAAACATATGTTTCAGCACTTTCATTTCAAATTTCCATAAAACCAACCCACCACCATTAATGTGTAAAAAAAATTATATCTTTGTACTTTCAAAACATCTTCTCATTTTTTCCAACCTCATAGCTTTTGATCAACAACTCATATTCAAGTAATCAAAATACCCATACAAAAACCTCCACCAATACATACTTCTCTTTATATCACATATCACATTTCACTAGGGTTTAGTTTAGCTTCAAAAACTTCAACACAAATCATAGAAAATCACAATGAGTAGTCAAGATCCTACCTCAAAGAAGATCCTCCATGAAGAATCAAGTCCTACGTGAGCTCCAAGTTGCCAAAGCCCAACACATGCAACTTTAAAGGAGCTTCCAACGTATATCCATGCTCTCTAACGGCTGCTCGTGCAATGAAACGGCAAGATCTTCACCCCCAACGAACATGGAAACTCTCAAGGACCCCCAAGACTAAAGCCTAACTCACTCTTAAGCTTTTAGAGAGAGAGGAGAGAAGAGAAATTAACAAAATCAGCCCCAAAACTGACATTTATAACCTCTGCCCGACACAGACCGCTCGATCAGTCTCTGCTGCGACTGAAGCCCCAAAAGTCTACTTTCCAATGGTTCAAACCCCATACCAAAATTCAATTTGTAAAAAACGTTATGACTAAGTTAGTAAAGGTATATCACTTTCTTTCACACACTTTTCACATATTTTTGTCCAGACATTCATTAGAACCTCATATTTTTCCTCTAACATACCTTTCATGCGTACCCAAGCTCAAAACATCACCAAGCTCAAGTTTTAATTCTTACCTCCATCAACACTTAATCATTTCTTAAAATAAAATGGGTCGGGGTCTCATAATTCTTCCCCCCTTAAAGGAATTTCATCCCCGAAATTCAGCACTAAATCTCAAGCTCAACACCATCTCATTAACCATCAACAATCTTTATTGCAACCCCAGCAACACCATACCACATGAAGTCATAAGTTTCACACACAAACCTTACTCAAGTTCTAACGATCAACTGATGGCCATCCATCTTGGTACCATATTATTATCCTGCTTATACTAACTATGCCGTCACTGAAGCTAAAAAGATGCTCATCTGCGATCAATTGCACAAACGTTCATTTTTCAGAGAAAAACTTGCTTAATCCACCTGGAATACATAAGAACGTTCTTCCTCTAAACCTTTATCCTCTATTCCATCCTCTATCATCAACCAAAATTCCACCCCATTATCCAAGACAAGACTCCACACAAACATAAATTTAAACTCACAAATTTTCATCAAAATCTGTCATGTGAATACCCCATCTGCAAGGTTCCAATAAACTTTCCATTCCACTGAAAAATAAAGGTGCAACCATACACTACACCACCGAGCAAAAACTACATACAACTGTTAATAATCCTTCGTTAATCACTGCAGAAAAAGACTCTACGCCTCAATAATAATCCTCTCATCAGTAAGGACAGACATTCCTAATCTACCAGCCCCATCTCACAAGGAACACAACCCCACACACTTACACAGTGGAGTAAACAACTCCATCTTGAAAATCTATGAGGAACTCAACTCTCAGACCATCTAATTTCGGTAATACCCATTCTTTAGGCGTAACTCGCAAATCCCAGTATAAATACTAATCCACGGAGGCCCCTATCTCCCGAAAAAATCGGACTATGAATCGACCAACGGTCCCGACCTTTACACCTAACTAAGGTGGAGCAATCTGCACCTTACCACTATCCGCAAGACAATCATATCTTCTTGCTAAAAAGAAATGGTCGATCAAAAACAATGACCCAACCACAACGTACTTTCAAACCTCATTTGCACGAACACGAACTTCATCAAATTTCATACCTCGCTCAACATATCCCTTTGGACTACAAACTCGTCACTAAATACTCACAAAGACGCAACGCCAACATTCTCTTCGTGTCAAGGCTTCATTGTCCAATAACTTACATAAAAGCTCACAACACCAACAAAGGAAACCCAATCTTGGGACATTTTATCTAAAATTATGAGTAACTCTCATGATCTTGCAGTTACGTCCTGCACTTCTGCTTCCCTGGCACATATTTGTGATAAACATCTCATCCAACATTTTCTCGCCCATCATCCTAAGCCATCTTAACCACACGATACACTGATGCACCTCATTACTCCACATTCTTTCTCCTAGGCCAACAACATACCTACCTTTGAACCTAAGGTGGAATCACAATTGACCTTTAAACATATCACATTCAGCAGACATCATCTCGGTACCAGGCTAACCACAATATCAAACTTTTCTACAGTCCCTTCCTCATGCACCCAGCACGGTACCCAATCATAATTTCCTAGCCATTAGGATAACCACCAAACCAAGGACTTGAGTTCTCGTAAGAATCCCACATAACTAATACTTGAGGATTTTACCAAACAAACAACTCGATCATTGAACTCCCTTAGAATCCATCTCTCTCAATGAGAATCAAAGTTATTGGCATCCCGCAAAAATGAGATTGCATTTCCAAAAACATTACCCAAATGCTCGGGTTCACAAGGTAAAGAAAGCGGACTCTTCAACAAACCACGGGTAAACGGACCCACACTCCTATGATTCCAATGCTTTATTCCTATCAAGAATAATAATCACACTGCTCAATCAACCATAAAATATATCTCCAGCTGGAGAAATTATGAGTTAGCTTTAGGCTCACACTCCATGTCACTACTACTTAGAATTACCAAACAAAATGAGTAGACTCCTCATACTCGAATCTTCACTCAAACATTCTAATTATTGGTCGCTACGTATCCCGGTGACGCATCTCACGTATCCATAAAATCTCTCATCGTCTATCCATCAATGCACAACGCTATACATACTAACATCCCTTTAGAACATCTCCTTATGAGTCACGTCTCACTAACTCAAATCCAAAAAGGTAGGTAACAATCAAACGGGTAGACAAAACCACGTCATAGTCTCGATCTTACAACTCTGGTACACCCATCAGAACACAAAATGTCAAACCGGTAACACGTCTCTTATGCCGCTTTACTAGTATCATCGGCACATAGCAATCCAAACAAGAAAATAATCACATGCCGCACGAACCAAACAAACCTCGCTTAACAATTCTAAATCACAGGCTCCATCCTATCACTCACCCTCTAAGGGTAACACAACACCACAACTTCTAGAATTTGAGCTAAATACCAACCACAACCATCCTTCTCTTAAGGGGTTGTTGCACATCCACACGTCGTCCTAAGATGATCGAGTTAGCCGCACTGGCAATATCTACCACATGCCCTTCAAATCTCACATACTCACAATCACATTCTTACCCTATACCATGTGTCCCACATAGTCTCCTTATCTAGAGAACAACAACCCTAGCCACAAAACTCTATTCCGTGAAACTTCCCAAACAACCTCCAATCATCATTCATCACGTTGCAACTTTCACCAATATACATTTTCCCAAACATACATGTATATCATTTGAGAACCTATCCCTCGACAACATCTCCAACCCACTTACTCATTATCGCACAACTCCCAACTCCTATCAAAAGATGTTACTTAGTAATACGCCTTAAAAGAAGCTCACAGGTAATCTATATACTTTCAAAACTATCTAACATTACAATAGCTACCAACAACACCCCACGGGGTAAGGGACACCTTAAACACAGTCTAAGCTCAGACTTTCGAACACACCTTAGGCCAGAGATTATTACGCTTTCGTCCACTATGCTCCTGTCCATACCCAATCTCGGGGCACACGACTCATGACATAGTACAGCTCAAGACATAGCATGCCTCATGACATACATGATTCTCAACACGCCCATAACCTCACTTCATAACCAGCCACAACAAACAACCTTCAAAGGGTTTTAAACGCCCTACCATACTCACTCATCAAGTTAATAGTGGCACGACATGCAACGGGAAACTACCACAGTCATCCCAATTCACAGAGACACAACATACCCTAAATAATCAGTACTCATCTTATAAGGTTACACCCTCCACAATCACTGACCACTGGCTCACACTCTCAAATCGCACATCACCATCCGGATCACACTCGCCTTATCCCCACGGGCATAACTCTTATAACAACCTTATCACAACTCCAACGAGGTTAAACTTAACTTAACTGCCTAAGACAAAGCTACACCCTATCTGCCACCTAACCACATCACATCAACATACATTCACAGACCGAGGGAAGGCCTTAGAGTAACGCGACAATCCAGGCAACTAATTCAAATTTCTCATAGAAAGAACGTTGGCCAAACGCTTTTCTATTTCGAACCCCAAAGTAGTTGGTCGGACGCCAATTGGAATGTCACATCACCCTAAGATTCAACCCTCCATGCTCATATAAACACATAACATACGCAAAACACTTCAATTGCAAGCCAATGCAAGCACACAATTTATGCCGTATAGTGGTGCCTAGTCTCATCAAAAGTCACACCTATGGGTCATCGTTAGTCCCACGACTCCTAGGTATTCGAACCTAGAGCTCTGATACCATTTGTAACGCCCCGAACCCCAACCCATGGACACAACCCAAATTATCCCACATGAAAGCTATCAACAATGACTTTCTTGATAACAATACTTTATTTCATTTAAGCAATCGAAAATAAAATATTTTATTCTCACGATATACATGTGCCACAAAGGCTAAACAAAAATTTCAACTTTAAAGAGTTCATTTACAACACTGGCATTATTACCATTATCCACTTCACTTTCTATACAATTATAATGTAAAAACAAGAAATATTAAATCTTTCCTCTCAGCCTTTTTCTATATGCATCCTCTGCCCTGGTATCGTCTCAAATCCTCGAAACCTGAAATGGTTTTGTATATATACATGAGCCAAAGCTCGTAGGATAAAGACTAACTCTATGCTAAGTATGATATATGAGGTGTGATGGTGCAACCGGAATAAAAATATAGGTTCCATAAGTTCATTATTTATTTCCAAGCACGCCAAGTTATTCAAGAAACATTTTTCCAAATATTCCTTTCTTTCACATTAATTCTCAGTACCAGGTTTTTCACATAAACCAACTCACATTTAACCTTTGAATATAAACCTTCGCGAGCTTTCACCGCAGGATCGCAACCCCTCATTATGCATGAACCTTTGCGGGCTTTCACCGCAGGACTGCAGCCCCCGCAACCCCTCATTATGCATGAACCGTCACGGACTTTCACCGCAGGACCACAGCCCCTCATTATGCACATTTCATATTTTAAATTTTCCACTTTATCATCAAAACAAATTCCGTTCAAGTTTTTCAAAATGTCTTCATATCTCATGCATCGCGCATCATCACTTTAACATGTAAATTCTCATAATTCTCATATTATTAAGAAATGTCATCATGCTTCAATAAAAGATTAAATTCATTAGTATGCATCTCATTTGAAAACGAAGCACCCATCTTAGATATATACAAATAAATTTAAAAAATCCATTTAGTCTTTACATCCATGCCTCACCACAACTACCTCACTTCATAACCCAAACTCGCCTGAGTTTAGTTTATTATTATCATTCTTACTATTATTGTTTCTCTTTTTCAAAGAAACAACAAGTTCAAAATCTTTCAAATGGGCCCAATCGAGGGTTTAATCAATGTAAAAATAAGTATTTTAGAAAACTAGAGCCAAGGTACCAAAGATCCAAACCTTTAAGAAAAACATCAAAACTTTGAAAAATGACTCAGATCGCTCGAGCGGTCTCTCACTTGCACCAAAGAACCGAGAGTGCCAAAAGACCGCCCGATAGATAACTCAAGCGGTCTATCGATCGGTCGTGCTCCTGATTTTTTTTCAACCCAAAAACTTTGGTTTTTAGTACTTAAAAGAATTTTTCAATTTTTTAACATGCCTTGGGTTAAGAATTTACCTTAAAAAAGAGACGCAAATCACATTAAAATCTTCCTCGGGGCATAAAAGTTTATGTGGAGCAAAAACAATATAAAAACCTTTCATACAAGATTTTCTCAAAACCATAGGCAGTCATTTCTTAAAACCCCAAAATTCTCAAAGTATTCTATCCTTTACTTCAAAATTTCACCTTATCAACTCATTCAACATTCCAACACACACATCTAATTAAACATATGTTTCAACACTTTCATTTTATAATTCCATAAAACCAACCCACCATCATTAATGTGTAAGAGAAATTATATCTTTATACTTTCAAAACATCTTCTCATTTTTACCAACCTCATAGCTTTTGATCTACAACTCATATTCAAGTAATCAAAATACCCATACAAAAACCCCCACCAATACATACTTCTCTTTATATCACATATCACATTTCACTAGGGTTTAGTTTAGTTTCAAAAACTTCAACACAAATCATAGAAAATCACAAGGAGTAGTCAATATCCTACCTCAAAGAAGATCGTCCATCAAGAATCAAGTCCCGCGTGAGCTCCAAGTTGCCAAAGCCCAACACACGCAACTTTAAAGGAGCTTCCAACGTATATCCATGCTCTCCAACGGCCGCTCGTGTAAGGAAATGGCAAGATCTTTACCCCCAACGAACATGGAAACTCTCAAGGACCCCCAAGACTAAATCCTAACTCACTCTTAAGCTTTTAGAGAGAGAGGAGAGAAGAGAAATTAACAAAATCAGCCCAAAAGCCGACATTTATAACCTCTGCCCGTCACAGACTGCTCGATTGGTCTCTGCTACGACTGCACTTTTGGTCCGACTTTAAACGAGAATATCTCCTTCATCTGAACTCCAAATAGGGTCGTTCTTGTGCTCAAATGGAAGCCCCGGAAGTATACTTTCCAATGGTTCAAACTCCATACCAAAATTAATTTTGTAGAAAATGTTATGACTAAATTAGTGAAGGTATGCCACTTTTCTTCACACACTTTTCACATATTTTTTTCCAGACATCCATTAGAACCTCATACTTTTTCTCTAACATACCTTTCTTGCATATCTAAGCTGAAAACATCACCAAGCTCAAGTTTTAATTCTTACTCCCATCAACACTTAATCATTTCTTAAAATAAAATGGGTTGGGGTCTCACGAGTGCTTAAGGCTCCGACATGAGATCCAGAACTTCTTCGACAATAAGATGATCCCGCCACCATCTGCCACCTCAAAGCCGAATGTCACGACTAATCCACTACTAAATCATGCAAGGCAGGCTGGGGTAAATTACATGCTCTGGGAGAATCAGAGGACCTAAGCCGATATATCTATCTAACATACCTGCCACGTCCTCTTGTTTTAGGTACTAAAAATTAGGTAGTTTGTTCATTGATTATGACCAGAAATGGTTGGGATGTCATAGAGGAGTGGAATGATAATGACTAGGAAGGATATCCGGCAGCATTTCAAGAGGAAGAGCATAATGAGGAAGACGACTAGCCGTTGGACTATCCAGCTCGGCCCTATGGTTTGGCCACATGCTTGATGTCATCACTCTTCTTGAACTTTTTGAGGATGAGATATATGTTGACGAGATGCAGTCCTATTGGCTGGTAAGGGTCATGCTGAAATTGGATAAAATAGAGTGGACCAATTTTTGGGTCACTCAAGAAAAGCAGGTGAACTTTATCGAATAGGACATATGGGAAGAAGTCGATAATATATGGACTATTGAAGATGATGAAGAGAAAATAGAAAGAATAGCATTTGGTGATTTAGGCGATTTGTGAGCATTTGAAAGCCCTCAACTTGTGAACGAGGTACGACAGACCAATGACACAATAACGGGATTATGGGATCCCGAGGATGGGATAGAACATTTGACCAAGAGTGGGTGACATTTCAAGCCAACCCAATTGAAAAAGGGGCAACCAAGTGGAAAAGGAAAGGAAAAAGAACATGAAGAAGAGGATGATGTAGTGCTGAAGTAGTTAAAGAAGACGCAATCCAGTATCAGCATTTGGAGGCTACTGATGGCCTCGCATAAACACAGACAAGTTGTGCTAAAGGTTTTGAATAAAGTCAGCGTTTCAATAGATGCCACCCCGGATCAACTGATTAGACTTATTTTGCCGACGGTAGAACCAAAAATTATTTTTTTTTTCGATAAAGATCTGCCGGCAGAGAGAAGGAATCACAACAAATCACCACATCTTACTGTTCAGTGTCGGGACAAATGGGTCCCTGTGACTCTTATCGATAACGGGTCTGCATCAAATGCATGTCCGCTCAGAACAACACTCTATTTAGGACTCAAGACGGAGCACTTCATACTGAGCAATCAAGGAGTTTGGGTTTATGACAACACAAGGAGGGACGTACTGAGACTGGTGTCATTTGCAATATCAGTAGGGCCCTTGAAAACCTCAGTCGAGTTTCATGTACTAAACGTACCGGCGTCTTTCAACTTGTTGTTGGGTAAACCTTGGTTGCATGACCCAAGTGTCCAGGCTATACCATCAACTCTCCATCAAAAAATGAAATTGATAAGAAATGGGGTAGTTCCGACTATTCACAGAGAAGATAGCATTCATCCCCTAAGAGGAGGAGAGGGCTTAACTCTGTTTGAAGTACAGCATGGTGAGGGTGATGTATTGCTCAGTGGCTTCCAGTTCGATGAAACCCAAGCTATACAGATGTTATTGAATGAGGAGGAAATGTACGTCAACCCGCGGGCTATAACAATGATGAGAAAAATATCCTTTTTCCCTGGTATGGGATTAGGACGTAAGTAGTAGGGAATCCCGGAACCCATTCAAGTACAGCTGACTTTGCACCATTTTGGTATTGGGTATGAGCCAATGGAAGAAACATTGGAAGGGCCAAAGAAGGGACGAAAGGCCAATTATTCAGGAACGCTCAATGGGCATTTTGTCGAAGAAGGGAAAGATTTCCCATTATGCGGCTTTCTAGAGCCATAGATCGACGAGGAGACCAATCAAAAGCTGCCAGGATTGGAGATCTTTTTCGACCATTAGTTGTCTGATACAAAAGGGGAAGAGGCCACTAAAGTGGAAAAGGAAGAAAAGAAGGTTCAAGAGAAAGATTGGGCTGACAAGCTTGATGGTACTAACATGGGAGGGCTATTTAACGAGATGATAGCTCAGTTGCATGTAACTGAACAATAATGTTTCATGATGGGTTTCAGCACACCATCGTCCTGCACCAAGCTCATCGTTAATGCGGCTACAAAGGAAGTGAAGAATTGGACCATCGAGTCATATAATATGCAAGTTGTCTATCCTAAGTCCAAGTTTGAGTTGGAGTCTGTAGTCGAGGGCACGTCTATTGATACTCCTCTCCTTGCTTTTACTGTCGAGTTTGTAATTCCCTCTGCTTTTAATGAAATGAATGAAATTCCCATTTACTCTGCTTTGTTTGATTTATTTCATACGCTTTCCGACGATTTTGGATTCGACGGGGATATTCCTGAAAAAATAAAACTTTTAATAAAAGGAGAAGAAGAAATGCATGCCCAACCTATAATTGAAGAAACTTGGTCAATAAATTTGGGTAATTAAAATAACCCGCAAAATGTTCAAATTGGTTCTTTTTTATCCTTAGTTGAACAAAAACAATTAATAACTTTATTAAAAGAATTCAAGGATGTATTTGCATAGTCTTACGAGGATATGTCTAGAATTGATCCTGAAATTGTTCAACACCATATCCCTCTATACCCTGATGCTAAACTAGTCAAACAAAAGTTAAGACGGATTCGGCCAGAATGGGCTCTGAAGATCGATGAAGAGGTTGCCAAACAAATCAACACTGGATTCTTGATGGTAACTGAGTATCCAAAATGGGTGGCTAATATTGTCCCAGTATTGAAGAAGGACGGTCGTATCCGAGTTTGGGTGGATTTTTTAGATCTTAACAAGGCTAGCCCAAAAGAGATTTTCCACTATTACACATCGATGTCTTGGTGGACAGTACAGCAGGGCACGCCTTGTTGTTATTCAGGGATGGCGTCTTCGAGTACAACCAGATTCTGATGGATTCCAAAGACAAAGAAAAGACGATGTTCACTACACCTTGGGGCACCTATTGTTATCGTATAATGCTATTTGGCTTGAAGAATGTAGGGGCAACCTATCAAAGGGCTACCATTACTTTACTGCATGAAATGATACATAAGGAGGTCGAGGTATACGTGGATGATATGATAGTCAAATCCAAGGATCGAGATGGTCACATTGTAGCACTGCGAAAGTTCTTTGAAAGGATTCAGAAATACAAGATGCGACTCAATCCACAAAAATGCACCTTTGGAGTTACTGCCGAAAAAATGCTTAAATTTATTATCACTCAACGGGGTATCGAAGTGGATTCTTGAAAGATTATGGTAATCTTGGAAATGCCTCCTCTGAAGACCGAGCGAGAAGTTAGGGGCTTTCTGGGTAAAATACAGTTCATCAGTCAGTTCATTGCAAAACTGACAACTACCTACGAGCCACTTTTTCGTATACTAAAGAAAGGAGTCGAGTTTGAATGGGATAAAAAATGCAAAGATTCCTTTGATACCGTATGACAGTACCTACAAAACCCACCTGTTCTAGCTCCTCTCGAACCTGATAGGCCACTGGTCCTCTATTTGTCATTACTAATTCGGCTATAGAATGTATACTGGCGCAATAGGGTGAAATTGGAATAAAAAAGGTTGTCTACTACTTAAGCATGAAGATGACAGGATCAAAAATATGATACACACCACTGGAGAAGACATGCTGGGCCTTGGTTTGGGCTTCCCAAAAATTGAGGCATTACATGCTATCTTTCATAGTGAATATCATCTCTCAGGTGGACCCATTGCAGTACCTATTTGAAAAGCCGACACTGGGAGGAAGGTTGGCTCGATGGTTGCTGTTATTATCAGAATTGGATCTTCAATATATCAGCTGAAAGTCAGTCAAGGGCATAGCAGTGGCAGAATTTGTGGCCGACCAACCAATTGAAGGAGGTGAAGATGCAGAGTTCCAGTTTCCTAATGAACAGTTGATGAAAGTTGGGGATGACAAGTGGACTCTACATTTTGATGGCGCATCCAATCAATATGGCTATGGAATAGGAGTTCTTCTTGTCACTCCTGACAAATCACACGTTCTGTTGTCCCTAAAGCTCAATTTTAAAGTCACTAACAATCAAGCAGAGTACGAAGCATGTTTAGCAGGATTGGAGGCAGCCTTGGAATTAGGGGTAAGAAAGCTAGAAGTCATTGAAGATTCAGCACTAGTGATTTCACAAGCGAGAGCAGAATGGAAGGTCAAGGACCTAACCTTGATTCTCTATCATCAAGAGCTAGAGAAACTGATACCGTGTTTCGAATCAGTGATCTCTACCCATGTGCCAAGACTACATAATAAGTTTGCCGACGCACTGGCCACCCTAGCATCCATGACTGACATACCATCTAGAGTTTGAATGAGGCCTTTGATAATTGAACAGAAGAGAAAGCTGGCATACGAGACAATGACCGCAATTATGGAAAGCACTGATGACCTTCCATGGTACTTTGACATTCAAAACTTCGTGGAGAAAGAAGAATATCCCAAGTTTTCCAGTAAAAAGGACAAAAGGGCAATACGACGATTATCTGCACAATTTGTCATTTGTGGGGGAAGACTATACAAACGAGGGCATTTTGGGGTCAACAAGCTAAGTGTAAACACTGAAGAGGGCCAAGCAATGATGAAAGAAATCCACGCAGGAGTTTGTGGGCCACACATGAGTGAGAATATGTTAGCCAAGAAAATCTTACGACAAGGATACTTTTAGATGACGATGGAGACATGCTGCATACAGTTTGTGCGGATGTGCTACAAATGTCAGATTCACGCAAATCTCATGCACGTTTCCTCATCTCAGTTGTATAACCTGACATCACCATGACATTTCTCAGTATAGGGGTATTGATGTGATCGACAAGGTAACACTGAAGGTGTCAAATCGGCATGAATTCATCTTAGTGGCCATTGACTACTTTACTAAGTGGGTGGAAGTAGCCTCCTACTTGGTATCGAAAGCCTCTCATGTTGCTAAGTTCATCAAGCAAAACATTATTTGCCAGTATGGGGTTCCCCATGAGGTCATCTCAGATAATGGCTTGCATTTTTTAAGGAGAAGTCTTGGATATTTTCGAAGAATACCAGATAGTTGCCCACAAGTCCTCACCATATCGGCAGCAAACAAGAACATCAAGAAAATTCTGTAAAAGATAATCAACTCACATAAGGATTGGCCGGAGCATCTACCATTTACACTTTAGGGATATCGAACGTCGATCAAAACTTTAACTGGAACTACATCATACTCTTTACTGTACGAGATGGAAGCTGTACTTCCCATTGAGGTGGAAATCCCTTCGCTAAGAGTGGTGGCCAAAGCCAGTATTTCATAAGCAGAATGGAAAAGGAACCGAATGGAAGAGTTGCTCTTGTTTAATGAAAGAAGGCTGCAGGCTCTGTTTCATGTATAATGATATCAGAGGAGGATAGCTCGAGCGTTCAATAAGAAGGTCAAGACCTAGGACCTCAGAGAAGGAGATTTGGTTCTTAAGAAAATTAGAGCTCCTATGTTTAACCCAAGAGGCAAGTTCAAGCCAAACTGGTCCGGACCATTTCTTATGAAAACCATCATGATCGGTGGTGCAGTCATTATTATGGATTTAGATGGTAGTGTGTTTTTCACTCCGGTTAACCTCGATCAACTCAAAAAGTACTATCCTTGAGATAAAAATAAACAGAAAGTAAATGCTTGCTGAGTTGAAAATCAAAAAGGCAACTCAGGAAAAAATTAGAGCAGCCTGTAATGCCGAAAACCCAAAAGGCGACCTTGGCAAAAGTTAGGGCTCCATAAAAGGAAAGCGTCAATACCCGAGTGAGAATCGAGCCCGAACTACGTCATGGCCTAATTCCATCTTTTTGGGATACGTAGGGAGCTTCTTTTGAGAAGTCCGGTCACATTCTGTGTTCTAAACCATTTTGAATCCGAGTAAAGCCAATGCAAATTTATCTTTGAATTCTGATAATAAAGTCATTCAAACTTTGGATAAATTTAAATCATTTTAAACATAAAGTGGGAGTTTTTCATTGCTTTAATTAGAACTACAAAGTTTTAAAAGGGAGGGCACGCAAGTCTCAAACTCTACAAACAAAAGAGGAAAGCTATAAAATCTTTAAGACAAAGCAGGAGGCCTCAAATCCTTCTCCTTTTTGCTGCTTGTTTTCCTTCTTCTTTATCTTTCTTCTCCTGATCCTGCATCAGCCATGTCTTGTACTCAGCAGAAAGCTCAGGACATTGCAGCTCCTGCATTTCCATACGTGAATGAGAGGGACAAGCATCTTGATACAGTGTTAGAAATGGAGCTCGCATGCAGATGAGAATAAACGACCTCGAATACCGAGAAAGATGATCTGACTGTGACCGAACTGCCGCATGATCCGATGGGGGTAATAGAAAGTAGTCTGACACAGACCAATCAATAGAATACCAGGGTAATCCATGGTAGTCAGAGTCATGGTAGGGATCCGCCACCAGGGGCACTGCCAAGTAATATCTGTGCCAATCAGGGATGAAACGTACTGTCACTAGGATGTCTTGGTACTGCATATCTGATAACAGGGGCGGTAAAGAAAAGCTGCAGCACTGTGTCTATTGGTGGGTGGTTTTCATACAAGATTAACCTTCTCCATCAGCCAGATCTACAGCAAAAAGTTAGATCAATGAGAGAAGAGCTTTGCAATATGACACAAGTCTGATAAAGAGAAAGGTTTGAATCTACCTGAAGGAGCAAGGGGCTACCAGAAAAAGAAGTGGTCTCACCACGATGAATAGCATCTAGGCCCAACAGCGTCTCAGCTAGGATAAATGGCACAAAGTCCTTTTCCATCCACATCTGACCAGCAATGTCAACCAATGCACAGCTAACTCGCCCGTCAGAGGGAATAAGAAGATACTGGGCAAGAAGACAAGCAAAGAGCATAACGTCGCCACAGCTGAAAGTCGAGGTCACTATGGTCACTGGTAAGACGGAATCTATCAATGATCCATGGTATGTCAAGACAGTCATCCAGTGTCAGAAGAGAGGCCTCCATTCTAGATAGACCACAAAGCTATATCACTTGCTGACGGGTTGAAAGGAAGAAAGTGAGAACCATGACGGAGCTTCAAGGGGTCACATCCAAATTGGCAGCAAACTCCTCTATAGTGGGGCATAGCTCTTCAAGGTCGAATCGGAAGATGTGGGATTGCAGGTCCCACAGCTGAGCAGCTGCTTTCAGCAAAGGCCCACCAAACTTTATGGCCATGAGAGGAAATAAGGAGTTGATACCGAAAGGGGCAAAGTTTAAACGTTTGACATGAGATAATGCCTCAATCCATAAAGAAAGGGGATTAGCCATCTGGGTCAGAATAACCGAAAATGGGGGCTCCAAGGCTGTATTTATAAGGTAGGAAAGGGCAAAAAATCAAAATTTTGACAAAAGGTACGTTCAATGTGGCGACCGCCACTTTGGAGGTGGCGACTGCCAACTCTGAAAAGTCTAGTACAGTGACATCAGCCCTTTGACCAGGCGACCGCCAAGTTGTAAATGGAAACCGCCATGTCAGTCTCCTTGGAAATGGCAACCGCCGTGTCTGAACATAGCGAATGTGTATCAGTTTGCAGTCTGAAAGATTTGTATAAATTTTGACATTGTGCATCCATAGCAGATTGAACAGCAAATAAAAAAAAGTGACACCAGCAGATAAACATGTAAAGTATGGCACAAAAATACATAGAATGTATCAAAAATGTAAATTGGGGCGCCCGGACCCAATAGAGTGAAAATAGGGGCACGCAGGCCCATCAAAACCAAAAAAAAAGTATTTGAATGTGTCATGAAAATAAGTAAAATTGGGGAGGGAGAGCTCTCTCTCTCTTAGTCACACCTTAGGCGGACCCGACGGAAAAAAGGACCGGACTCCTCTGAACTGTTGTCCTCAAAGAGCCGATCAAAATTATTGCCATCATCACTGCCAGAAGAGGAAGACACGGCTCTCGAGCGGCTCTTGGCAGGGGAAATGGACCCTCAAGAATGAGCTCTAGAGAAGGTAACACAGGATCCAGGACCTCGAACTAGAGTCGGAGTTGGAGGCGGAGCAGGATGTACTATGCCGGTAGCCAATACTGGAGGTAGTCAAAAGAGAAGTAAGACTCAGAAGAAAAGAAAGTGCAGAAAAAACCAAAATAAAATATGAGATACTTACGATGGCCACCTGTGTGAAAGTAATGCCAGCTGCTCGGATAGTGGCATCCATATGTCAGACCAGTGCTCTAAGGCCGGTAACCATCAGCATCGTGCGGTCCAACCAAGCCTAATCAATCTGCAAAAAGCAAAAAGGAACGGTTCAAGAAAGTTAGACAAGTAGAACATGATGTAACTGAAGCAAAAGTGTAAGACAAACCTGGCCGATCTCTGCCTTGAACTCCGGCGCCGGTGGAACAGGAACTGCCAGAGGGATAGGAAAGCTGTAGGCCACGGTCTGAATCTCCCAAGCAATCTCTGGGCCCCTCATCCCTCTGGCGGCCTCATCCCCACCTCCAGCAGCAGCATCAGCATCGGCAGCCTCCGGTGCTCGCCTCCTCCTACCACCAACTGGGTCGGGTCCTAATGGTCCTAACAGGTGTGCCCGGGTCGAGGCAGTATAATCTCCCTCCGCCACCAGCAGCTTAGTAGCAGGAGTCCCCACCACCTCCAGGAGAAGATCAACCCGCCTCAGATTATCGGTCCGGCGCATACAGGCCGAAGGAACCACTGGGATCCGAAAATGATCCAGGCCGAGCGACTGGCAAACCACTCGCTCTCCTAGATAGTATTCCCATCCAAATGGACCCTCCAGCAGGATTCGCGCCGGCCCAATCCTCTACTCCTTGCCATACATCCCAGTGAACCTGTAGAGTAAAGTGAATAGTGCAGTGCAGTATAACGATCAATGAACAGAATATAGTGATCAGTGTACAAAGAAGAAAAGAACAGAAATGGTACAGTGCAGTACAGTATGACACAGAGGGAAGTAAAAATGATACCAATCAGGGGTCAGCCGGTCCGTTGACACTCAAAACTGGTCGATGTCCTTCCCCCTAGCCTTCTTCCCCTTCAGCCCTCGGGACCACCGGGCTGCCCTGGGAATAACTAAAGGATCTGCAGAAGAGTTCGCCGGGACACGAAGCCCGAGGAACTCATAGGGTCCATAACTACAAAGAGGAAGATGTCAACAAACAAATGATAACAAAAAATAGATATGAATGGAGAACTGCGGAAACTAAACCATACTTCCCAGACCCTCCAGTATCCCTCGATGCTGAGCTCTTAAGGGAATCGGGTCAAGGTCTGCATAAAGCTATAGAGATTGGCGAGAGCAGCTCCTCCCCATTCGAAATGCAACTCAGTCAAGACGAGCCAGGCCGCCCAAGTAATGCAAATGAACGGTGTTCTCCTTGTTTGAAAACAAGGAGGTACTGGACATATACATCAAGAAGCCTCGGGCGACCCACTAGTAGTGGTGGGGTTCGGTGCACTGGAAATGGTGAAAGAGGTTGACGAACCAAGTATACGGGACTCTGTCGCGATCCATCTGAGCGGGAATAGCACTAAGGAAGTACACCAGTGCATCGATAGAACCAGCGAAGTGTTGGAGCAAAAATAAAAATTTTGAGCCGACGTCGTGACTGTAAAAAACAACGTGTGCGTTTTTCATGAAAACAAAGAACAATATTAATCTAAATAGAATAATACCTTTATGAAACTTGTCAAAAAGTTTCACAAAGTCCCAAATACATTGAAGACGACCTTGCAACCTTCTCACGTATGTCCCGGACGCACTACGACGATCACGGTGTGCGGGCACCGATTCCGATCGAAGAGTTTTCTTCCTCTTGGTTTCTTCTCACACTTTTCTCTCCAAAGGAGGCAAAATTAATTGCCAAAGAGAGGAGACGGGTTGCGGCTATGGGAGAGATTAGGGTTAGTTATTCTTTTTGGAGCCTCCTTTTCATATATAGGAATATATCAAAAGGATATTAAGTGTATATTCTCTCCTTCCTAAAAGGATAAGAAGATGTACACTTAACATAAAAATAAAACCCACCAACTCCTATTAGGGCCGGCCACCTAGGGAGTAATCCATAGGTTTGCCAAATACCAAAACCGTTCTCCATCAATTCAATTTAATTCCTGAATGTCCTTGGCAGAAAAATCAGCTTTCAAATTAAATTAAATTAAATAATAACCAAAACCAATAAGAAAATTATCCATGCGTATAATGGGTTACGTGAGGGATCACGAGAAAGTATAGGACTCGGGCTAACCGTACAAGAAAATTAGATATCCCTAACTCTATCCCTGAGTTAGATCCTCACTGAACTCCCGGCCCTAACTCAAATTATGTCTTGAGTTTCCAATTATCAAATGCACTGAATTCTGCCCACATTTAAGATATAGATTCCCGACAAATAAATTAGGTTACTAACAACCCGATTTAATTATTCTCTTCTCCTCGCAATCGTGCCGCTTAACCTTTTGAAATGTCGGATCCGTAGACCCACTGTACAGGTTTAGCATAATCAAACCTAAAGCAAAGCACACGAGGGGGAACTCCTCAACCTAAATCAGACTTGGTTTTCGTCAGCTGATTATCAATCATCGGACAAACAATGCTAGTACCCAACTCATCGGTATTGTTGATCTCATGGAGG
>JAOTRH010019303.1:0-22269 GCA_034768845.1 Heliamphora exappendiculata | reverse complement strand
ATAACCCTAAAAAATATTTTAAAAATCTAAGTGGGAGAGAAAATTTATTCACAGATAAATCCCACGGTCTCCATCACAGTTTGTAAGCGATGCAATTAAACCCTATGTGTCGGCAGTAAGGCCTTTCTCTCCAACGACAGATTAATTGTGGTATCGCCAGTACAAACATTTTTTAGGGATAAATCTAAGTTGGAGAGAAAATTTATTCACAGATAAATCCCACGGTCTCCATCACAGTTTGTAAGCGATGCAATTAAACCCTATGTGTCGGCAGTAAGGCCTTTCTCTCCAACGACAGATTAATTGCGGTATCGCCGGTATAAACATTTTTTAGGAATAAATCTGGATAATTGTAAGTGTGGATCACTTCTCTAACTGAAATATTTATTACGAAGTGTTTAATTTGGGATTAGGTCATGGTTAACACTTAACTGTATATAATATTATCCTCTCCAATTGAGTCACTGCTATTATATACAGGACCGAAACTATGTCACCTATTTAATTTTACTTGACATGGTCAGTTGCCTAGATAATAAAATTAAAAAAAATTGGCATGTCTAGTTTTATGAAGGATAGTAGACGTTCTTCCAACTAGACATGTTATTATCAGGTTATCAGGCTGCTGACGAATTAATTTTCAAATGGTAGAGAGAACCAAATTAAAATGAATTCAAAATTTTGCTCATCATAATTAACGATTTTTTAATTATGTGATTCTCAGGATTGAAATGAATTTCAACCCACTCGCTTTAATACTAAAAGAAAACAAATTTACGGAACTAAATTTTGTTGACTAAAAATATAACTTGGATATAACTTTAACTACAGATAGTATTCTCTCAATACTAGAAAATGTGTTTGTTTTTTAAAAAAGTTCTTCCTTTGGGCCGAAAGGCATAAAGAAGAAAAATGTTCGAAAACAGGGAGACACGATTTTTAGGGTAGTTAGTGGGCCACGGACTGGTGTGAAAAAGTCAAAAGGTAGATGTTTCCGCTGCAACCAGTCCTGACACTGGAAAAAACTATGTGCAGTATTTCTCAGAAAGCAGAACAAATAGGATAATTTCGGTTCACTTGTTATGAAAACATATTTAGCGGTGTTATTTATCAGTACCTAATGTGTAGATACGGGAGCCATTAATCATGTTTGTAATTCATTGCAGGGGTTCTAAGAAATTCGACAACTTAGTGATGGGGAGATTTACCTGCATATAGGCAATGATACAAAGGTAACAGCAGTTGCAGTAGGAGATGTCACTCTCAGTTTTAATAAAAATCGAGTTTTAATATTGAGATATTGTCTTTATGTACCTGCCATTAGAAGGAACTTAATTTTCGTTTCTAGATTGGCTAAAGACGTATATTTAGTTTATTTTAATAACTCTGTGGTTATTAAGAAAAATAAATGGGTTATTTGTTCTGGTACATTGGTGGATGATTTTAATATTATTACTCAAATCTTTCCTACACTGCAACTAACTGAAACAAATAATACATCTATAATACCATATAAGAGAAAGTTTCATTCTTTAATGAACCAAACGTTTCTTTGACACTTACGCTGTGGTCATATTAATCTAAAAAGGATAAACAGACTGGTAGCAGATAGATCTTTGAGTTCATTGGAAGTGGAGGCACTTCTAGTCTGTGAATCTTCCTTAGAGAGTAAGATGACCAAGATGTCCTTTTCGGCCAAATACTATAGACCTATAGAACCGTTGGAGCTGGTTCATTCTGATTTATGTGATCCTATAACAATTTGGGTTAGAGGTGAATTTGAGTACTTCGTCAATTTCATTAATGACTACTCAAGGTATGGATACATTTACCTGATGCGAAGAAGCGAAGGCGAAGAAGTGAAGAAGCTTCTGGATAAAAGTATCAAGTCACTACGATCCGATCGTGGTGAGAAATACCTCTTTGAATAGTTTAAAAACTACTTATCATCAAAGAAAATTGCATCCCAATTGACTGCAGCTGGCACTCCATAGCAGGATGGTGTAGCACAAAGAAGGAATAAGACTCTTATGGAGATGGTAAGGTCAATGATGAGTTACTCAGGTTTACCATATTTATTTCAGGGACACATTTTAGAGACAGCGGCTTACATTCTGAACATGGTACCTTCTAAGTCAGTACCTTCTTGATTTGTACATGTCCCGATAATCCTTCTACTATGACGATGTAATAGAATATCAGCGACTTGTGGTTCTTCTTTCGTTCTACTGGCATTTTTTCTCAGTTCTTTTAGAATAATTTTTCTATTAGGCCTGTTATCCATAATATAATCCTCTTCTAAGAATTCGGCATTGGTGCTAACAATGACCTTCTGATCCTTAAGATTATAAAATAGACCGCCATTTGTTCTCTTGAGATATCCTACAAAGAAACAGACTTCTGTCATCGGTTTTAACTTACCCGCGTTCCCTTTCAGCACATGTGCTGAACACTTCCAAATGATGATGTATATGATTCAGATTTTGTACAGCCTGTTACTGCTAGTACACAGACACATGTAGTGCCTCATCGTAGTGGGATGGTTGTTCATCAACCTGATCGGTATATGTTCTTCGGAGAGTCTTTTGATAGGATCTCGGCAGAACTGAATACCGAGCCCTGTAACTATAATGAAGCATTACTAGACAAAGATGTAAATCTTTGGCAAAGGGTTATGAATTCAGAGATAGAATTTTTGTATTCCAATCAGGTTTGGAAACTTGTAGAACCACCTGAAGGGTTAAAACCCATTAGATGCACGTGGATCTACAAGAAGAAGAGAGGAGTAGACAGAAAGGTTGAAACCTTCAAAGCTAGACTTATTGCTAAAGGGTTCACTCAGAAAGAAGGGATCGACTATCAGAAAATATTTTCACCGGTAGCCATGCTTAAATCTATTCAAATTCTCTAATCCATTACCGCATATTTCGATTACGAAATCTGGCAAATGGACGTCAAGATAGCTTTTCTTAACGAAAGTCTTGACTAGTGTATCTATATGATACAATCAGACGAATTCATTTTAAAAGGCCAAGAACACATGTTGTGTAAGCTTAAGAGATCTATTTATGAACTTAAGCAGGCATCAAGATCTTAGAACACTCGATTTGATCAAGTTATAAAATCTTATAGTTTTGATCAAAGTCCGAATGAGTTCTGTGTGTACAAGAAACATGACGAAAGCGTGGTGATCTTCCTAATACTTTATGTAGACGATATCTTGCTCATCGAAAATGTTGTGAGGGTATTATCTATAGTTAAAGTATAGTTAGCTGGCCAATTCGATATGAAAAACTTGGGAGAAGCTAGTTACATAATTGGGATCAAGCTTGTGCCAGATCGAAAATAAAAGATGTTGAATTTATCACAAGCAAAGTATGTCGATGATATCCTTGCTCGTTTTAATATGTAGGATTCCAAGAAAGAATTTCTCCCTTTCAGATATGGAATCACCCAATCCAAGGATCAGTGTCCTAAGACACCTGATGAAATAGAGAAGATAAAGGCAGTTCCTTATGTTTCGGTAATAGGAAGCCTCATGCATGCTATGCTTTACATTAGACCCGACATCTGCTTTACTGTTGGCATAGTTAGCATATATTAGTCTAATCCAAAATAGGAGCATTGGACTGCGATAAAGAATATAATCAAGTACCTAAAATGGACTAAGGATTATATGGTGATTTACCAGGAAGATAGCCTAGTACCTTTGGAGTACATAGACTCAGATTTCTAATCTGATAAGAATTTCTGTAAGTCTACCTCAAGATATGTGTTTACCGTAAGAGGTGGAGCTATAAGTTGGAGGAGTATCAAGCAGTCCTGTATTGTTGATTCTACCATGGAGGCCGAGTATGTGGCAACTTCTAAAGCAGCCAAGGAGGCCGTTTGGCTCAGGAATTTCCTATTGGATCTAGATGTGGTACCTTCTGTCCAATCGGCTATTACACTTTACTGTGACAATAGCGGAGCGGATGCAAACTCGAAGGAGCCTAGGGTCCATAAGAAAGGCAAGTACATTGAGCGTAAGTATCACCTGATACGAAAAATTATACATAGAGTTGATGTTGCTGTAACTAAGATTGCACCTGGAGACAACCTTGCAGATCCTTTTACAAAGAACTTATCGGCTAAGACTTTTGATAGCCATGTAGAGGGCATGGGAGTTAGATGTATGGCAACATGATTTTGAGTATAAGTGGGAGATTGTTAGGATTGGTATATTGAAAATCATATTTTTAGTATTTTATTTTATTTTTTAATAAAATTAATTTTTTATTTAATGAGAATATTTATGAGTAATGTATGTATATCATTTTTTTATTATACATGGATGTCCAATATTCTGTATAGTATTTCATCTGATGTGTAGAGTACAACTTGCATACAGAAGATCAGATTTTAGGTTCTTGCAGAATATAAGTTTTATGTTCAGAGTTTAGATGAAAATGAACATACCATCGGTACAACTGTAGCACAGAATTTTAGTAGAACTGTTTTGGTTACAAAAAATATATAATAATGTCGTTTATTATTCTAACTCTCTGTGCTAGTACACTTTGTGTGTATTAAACGGGACATTTAGGATAATTAATTTTATACTGACTATATAAATTAATTCACACCCCAAGATTATTATGAATAGCGCTTATTCTCTTAATCTTGAAATAATTATTGATTTGCATATATTTAATATTCGTTGTTTTGATTTATTAGAGGGTTTGATCTTATATTGGTCTATATTTTTGGTGAGTTGGATAATTGTATTATTTATATGATAAATATTAATTATTGACGAAATTCACGTCGTGAAAGATCGGGATTGACAATACTCCCTTAAGGATGCTTATAAGTTTTGACCAGGCCAAACTTTGCAGGTGGATTTAATTATCCGGCAGTCAAATAAGTTAAGCGGAATGACTTAAAGAATACCAAAATGCCAATTAAATTAAATTGTCAATAATTAAATTTAATTAGTGGGTATCGAGAATCTTAACGTGGGGAGAAATGATAAACATTTAATAACATGAACTTAATGCAAGAAGGTCTTGAGAATATGGATCATAGTGTAATTACAGTTCTTTAGTGGTGTGAACTGTAATTCAGTATTTTATGAAAATTACAGAAATCGCTGCATGTATTTTCATAATTACAGAAATCGCTGATAGGTATCTATGTGTTCCACTGAAAGTCTAACTCATAATTACTCCCCAAGTCCCTGCTATAGTCCCATATATACGTGGGTAGGCTAAACTAGGTTTTAGATGATGATTTTATATCATAGATCATATTTTGTCTCTCAAGACTAAATATATATGGGTTCTGCCGATACGAGTTCTCGAAGGATCGTAACCCACACTACGTTCGAGGATCGGGTAAGGAAATATGGTAGAAGATCTGCAAGGAGTTTCAACTCGGAATCAAGTCGTAGTTGAAGATTAGATCAACAAAAGGTACTCTTCTAAATTAACTTTGGTTGCACGTGTTTTATTTTGATCGTTCTTCGTCAAAAATTTTATCTGGTGCCCGTTTCGACATTTGCCCGTCTAGTTAAATTTTTATAAAAAATTATTTTTAAAAATAAAGATCTTGGCAATATAACCTCCAACACTTGAGCAGTCAGATGGCCAAATGTCTCTGTCGAATCATGCTTTGGTTGCTTGTACATTAGGTTTGTGCTGTTGTACCATGAACTCAAACTAGGATCATAACTCTTTTAACATATCATACTAAGATAAACAAGACTTAGATCTTTAAGGAACTTTAAATAAACTCAAACCCTTATAAAATATATCCTAACCCAAATAAGAATTATACAACCACTAAAATACCTTGAATTTCCATACAAAATAAAACATAGAATTTAATATAACTTAATTTCTTTACAATCTCCTTCTTGACAATTCTAGGTAAGCACAACACAACCTATTTAACAACTAGTCTTCCAATCAAAGTTCTTCAATCAATAAAAAGCTTCTTCCAACCCTTCAAAAAAATACCAAAGCAACCACAAAGCTAAAAAATAAACGAAAGATAATCAAATTGAAGATAATTAAATTGTTCCCAAAGAAATGCCACTTGTCCCAAAATAAAATAAATCATAAATGCATGTAACCACCATCAAAGGAAGTAAACCAATGTACAAAAATAAACCAATGTATCTTTAAAATCATAAATAAACCATATACCAAACAACCAACAAGACCAATGTACCAATCAACCAAAACTTGTCAGAATGTATGGGTGCCAAAAATACTTGACCTGTCAAAAATCAAAAATACCTAGCCAGTCCCCCTTTGTGGAACCTGGAAATAGTTAAGATGTGCCATCACTGGGAGGAAGGCCCTGGAGCAGTAACTCTAGCTAATCAAAGTGCCCGTCAATATGCTGCTGAAGACTCCCCAAGTGCTGCTGAAACTGGTCAACCTTAGTCTCAAGAGAGGCAAATTTGGCATAGAGAGACGAGCGAGAGAACTCCCTCTCTGGTGCTGATGGAGTGGAGGTGCACGAAATTACATCTGTGTTGTCCTCCTTTTTCTCCGAGTCACTTAAAGCAACAGGTGTAGGAATGTGGGCAACACTGGTAATAAGTGCGACTGCATATGGATTTGGTGATCTGGACTACTTGGAGGTTGGCTGGTGGTTGAAGATTTGGTAGAGACCAGATGAAATTGGATATGAAAAGACCATATGAGAGGGCGACAATTTTATTGTCGTGAACGACTTTAAGCATGGACTGAAGAAAAATACGAGCTAGGTCTATCTTGTGACCCTAACTGATCATAAAAAACTCAAGTCCTTGTTCCTGATTGATGCTAGAGAGATGGCTCCTAGGATGGATATTGGCACTAACAATGATGTTGAGTAGCCAAAAGGTAGAAATTAATTCCTTTTGAAAAATGTAACCGTCAACCCATTCTCTTAGTTTGCCACACAAAGTGGTGGCAATCTCAGTGGGTGAGCTAGAACGGGTGAATAGTCGACAACAGGAAGACTGGTGTAACCCATGTGGGTAACCAGAGAGTTTGAGTCTATGAAAATGGTCTGACCTCTAATAAAAGTTTTGAACTTGAACTACTTGGTCTCTAGGTTAAACATATTAGAATAGAACTCCGTGACTAGAGGTCAGACCATTTCCATAGACTCAAACTCTATGAAAATGGTTTCAGGTCAAACCATAACCTCACCTTTAGCTTCTAAGAAAGGGGTCCATCCTAATTGGTCAAACATTTGGGGGATTCAAAATTCAGCAAAATTAGATACAATTACCTTTTTCTCTAGCAGTAGAGGTCTGTTAGTAAACAGATGAGTGTACTTCTCGTCACTCTCGAGAGATCAAAACTAGCTTTGTCATACTGAGTGGGGGTGCGCCCAGCAGTCTTCTTAGTGCGAGGATGCATTGTCATGTTAAGATCAATTCAAGTGACGTGAATAAAATCCTAAATGAATGTACAAACTCAAAGCATAGTGCAATTATCTAGCCTTAACCAATGAACATTAGATGATAAGTTTAGCCCAACAAAACATAGATCATCAATATTTAGTTCAAAACGAGAATAAATAAAGGCATGGCATAAGAAGAAAGATGGATAAAGAAAGCATGTAGCACTGTGACAAACCAATCCGAAGCTATGAGAGTCAAATTCAATAACAATTCTCAAAGCAATATTCAAGATCAATAGTCAATGTACAATGGAAACTCTCAAGTCTAAGAATCAAGTTCTAATTCAATAAAAAAAAATACACAACTTATCAAAAGCCAATGTGCAAAGCTAAACAGTAATACAAATGCAATGGAACTGCTCTAACTGTGAGACATGAGCTAAGAGTACCAATGACTTCTCTAACAATATTTTAGAGAATATTTTAATACCTTAAAAATTAAAATTTAAAATTTTTTTTTTGTGAAAACTAGAGTCACTACTTGATTTTTGAGAAAAATCAAGAAAAACAAAAATGATTACTGATTTTTAAAACATTTAACCAGAGAAAAAAGAATCGGGTGCTAAGGTACGAATCGAGAAAGGTACTAGGCACTCCGTTCACCCAACCGTAAGGTTGGTCTCTACTAATCATCATTAGTTCTTTAATAAAATTTGTCAAATGCATGCAAATAAAAAAAAAAAAGACAAAAAAATATCTAAAATCAAATACGAAAAATACATAACATACGTATATAGAATGCCAAATAAAATAAATATGAAAAGAAAAATTTTAAATCCTACGACATGTAATTTCTAATTGAAGGATACATGGAACACTTACACATGCAATTTTACCAAAATAAACTAACTATCATAATTTGCATAAAAGAACAAAAGTATGCTAGAAAATGCTAAAATTATCTAAACGTAATTTATTATAAAATAAGCTAAACTATTCTAAACACAATTTTAAAGAAATTAACTAAAACATACATATTATCAAAACAAATTATATTAATATTAACATAATAAATTTTTAATAAAAAAAATGAGAAAGATAAAATAAAATATACATAAAATTCCTATATTAAAAAAAAGAAAGCATACAAAAGAAACTTATATTAAAATAAAAAGTAGTTAAAAAAATGCTATACTAACAAAAGAAAATCTAATTATTCACATTTTTATATTTTAAAAGAAAATAAAAAAAAATAAAAGAGAATTAAACTACTATAAGAAGAGAAAACTATATTAATATAAAATAAATAAAAACAAACTTAATAGACTTTTTGTTATTTTTAAATTTAATAAAATGAAAGAAAATGACTATAAAAAAAGAAAGAAAATAACGCTAACATAAAAAAAAAGAACAAAAGAAAAGAAAAATAAAACTAATAATAAAAATAAAAATAAAATAAAATGCTAGCAAAGAAAACTACACTATTAATAAAAGAAAAAAAAATAGAATACTAGAATAATAAACTAACATTACAAGAAAAATAAAATGAAATGAAATGCTATTAAAGGAATATTAAACTACTACTAAAAGAAAAAAAATAAAAAAAAATAAAATAAAAAATAACTAGACAATTAATAGAGAATGTGAATGTAGTATTGATAACTACATTCATATGAATGTTAGTGCATTAATAATAACAATTAACAATATTAATAAGTTGTAATTGCCAAAATATGCTAGCACTAAATTGATAAAATAATGAAAAATAGCAATGTGCTTAGGTGTACGTGTAAACTAAGAAATTAATTAAAGTAACTAAATCACATAAAGCAAATTAAATAATAAACAAGGTTAACTATATAAACGAAAGAAATACGCGAATTGAAATTGAACTTACCCCGATCACTCTAAAAGAGAAGGAACGGAATCAGAAAGATCAGAAATTCAAACCAAATACTTGAATTGCTAAGGAATCCTCGAGTTGGGAAATGGTGCCAACCATCCAATCCTTAAGATCCAAGTTAGGGTTTTGGAGTTTCAGTATCAGGGACTTGGATCTCGGTACTCCGATAGGATTTCGGCGTCAGGGCTCGAGACTGCTCGGCAACTCGACAGAGTTTCTCTCACTAAACTTTTTCTCTAAAATTATGTCATGAAAACGTACGCTGGGGGGTACGGTATTTATAGACTTCTTCAACTAATGAGATGTTGACACGTTCTAGGATATGTCAGATCATTTGAAGTTGACGGTTGTTATGTTACGAGTCGGCGGCCGTCATGTTTGAAAATGTTCCAAGAGCTTCTATTGGCGGTCGTCAGAAAGCAAGTTGGCGGTCGCCATGTTGGAGGTGGCAATCGCCATGTTTGGCTAGAGTTTTCAAGAGGTTTTATTGGTGGTCGCCACAATGAACATGGCGGTCGCCACAAAAAGTGAAAGTTTCCAAAGAGTTTTATTGGCGGTTGCCACTTTGGAGTTGGTGGTTCAAAAAGATTTTATTGGTTTAAAAGTTTTGATGATTGGGTTCAAATACCGAACTTGGATCATTTCTCGAGAATTGTACTGAGGCACCATTCTAACTGTTTTCATCATCGGATTCATCCAAGATTAGGTGGGGTCAAATTGAGGTGTCTATAGTTACCTATCTTTGATATAACTTGCATAGCAACGCGTGATGCAAGTTATATCAAAGATTCAGAGACAACATTCATTTGACCTAGCTGTCAATCTTAGGCCACAAACATACAAGCATGCATATGATGTTGGTCGTACTCGAATTTTTATCGAACTGTATGCGTACCCCTTTGCTAGGGATCAACCAAAACGTAATTCACGGGACAAAATGAAAGGATGCAGGATAAAAAACATGATGCATATGCTAACATGATGTAGATGTTGGTATGATCAAATCAAGTTCTAAAGGAAAACACAAACAAATAAGTCAAAATTCGAGTCAAGATCTAAGAACTCAGTTGGGGATAAAATAATCAACAAGATCGAGTCAAGATCCTAGAAATTATCTTCACCGTAAAAGTAATAAGGAATTAGTAGGTCGAGTCAAGATCTAAAAATTCGAAACGAAGCATGGGATGAAAATAATTAAAAGCCGAGTCAAGGTTTAGAACTATTTTCACCGGGAAGGATAACGACGAATTAATAGGTCGAGTCAAGACTTAAAAGTTCGGAAAGAGACACGAGATAAAAATAATTAAAAGCCAAGTTACGATTTAAAATTAAATTTATCGAAAGAAAATCACAAATTAATAGGTCGAGTCAAAACCTAAAAATTCGGAACGAAAGATGAGATAAAAATAATTAAAAGCCAAGTCACGGCTTAAAATTAAATTTATCGGAAGAAAATCATTAATTAATAGATCGAGTCAAGATCTAAAAATTCGAGACAAAAGACGAGATAAAAATAATTAAAAGCCAAGTCACGTGTCACGCTCCAAACTCCGGGCCTCGTGAAATACCCAAAAATAACCACACAAGATACCCAGCCCGAGAATACATTCTCAATTTAAACCATACATGCATTGTATGTAAACGCTAAATGGAAATATTACACGGCTCCAATGCCCGTAAAACGTGTTACAACATACATGTAACAAAAGAACAAAAAGGGAAGACTACAGCTCTTCCACCTCCTCTGGCCCCTCCAGATCATCCAGCGTGACCGGTACCCGAAGAAAAGCAAATCCCACACCGTGAGCCTAAGCTCAGCAGATTCTAAACAATACATACAATATAAGTTAAACATGCTTGATAAATGAAGTACAGTTTTCAACTCTCTTTCAAGCTAATAAAACATTTTGAAAATCGTTTTAGATCACGACTCACCAGAACCAAAAAACCATTTTCACATGCAAGGAAAAGTGAGGATAAAAACCATTTGTCGACTCATTGGAGCCTTAAAAAAGATTTGAGTATTACGACTCCCGTAGGTCGTTAATACAGTATTTCGACTCCTGTAGGCCGATAATACAGTTTTAAGAAAATCGATCTATCCGTCCCAATATGCAATACATGCCATCCATGAACACGTGCCTCTTCAAGACCTCATTTCAGCCTTCAAATATCGCACCCACACCCACACCCGTGCCTCATCAGGATCTCGTTTCAATCCGTCAGATATCGCACACCACGCACGCAACCCATGCAACACATATCTTCACGGACTTTCACCGTAGGACCGCAGCCCCAACTAATGCATCTTCTCGGACTTTCACCGAAGAACTGCAACCCCTGAATACACCGAATTTTGCAGCCTACAACGTGCACCGGCTTTCGCAGCCTACACCACACACGCACACGTGCATCATCAACCAGGATTTAATCTACTGGCTCACAGATTCATTTAATCCATTTCATACACATATGCAAACCTAAATTAGGATTTAAAGCATATAATCATGTATCGACACGACGTTCCACAAACCACGTCACATGCCTATAAAACTCTGGGTTTTAAAGAATAAATCACATTACACATAACGATTGATATCATAACCACGGAATCCACTAATGTACTCCGTACATAAATAAACAGTTATAAATATGCACATAACCATGTATAACAATACATCACGACGCCACCCGCCAAAACAAACCAACACCTATTCACGAGACGACCCACACGACCACCATTGACCCAAACACTCCCAACACGGCCATCACAGACCCACAACGCTCACCTGCGCCAACACGATCGACAGACCAACATAACTCGACCTAACCGAAGGCCAACACCAAACCCACAACCATGATTCTCACCAAAATCCCACCTTGAAACCAATCACAGACTCGCACTACCCGTGCATAACCATCACGGACACGACCGTGCCACAACACTCGAAACCCAACCATGCACGTCAACCTGAGGATGGCATCTAAACAAACACCCGGGCTCACAACACGAACCCTAAAACCACCACATGACCAACCGAACTCTAAAAGGAATTCACAAGTATTTGAATCAGTAATTCTCATAAATTAATCAATCGAATACCATAGGACACCAATCGAAAACCAAAACCCAACCAAAACTAACAAAACAAACATCAAAATCCCATACAGGGCATCAGTCGACTGGCCTCAAGCCCCAGTCGACTGAAAACCTTCACGAGAAGCCAAAAACCCAAACCATAACCTTTTCAGTCGACTGGACAGTCGACTGACCCAAGGGTCCAGTCGACTGACCTCCCAAATAACTCGATCCAGTTGACTGATCAGGATGATCCAGTTGACTCATCAGGATGATCCAGTCGACTGACCTCCATTGGGACTTGTTTTTGAACCACGATTTTAACCTCCAAACCCTTGAATCAAAGCCTCAAAACCTCCGTACAACACCCTTAAACATACACACGCCCAAGCCTAACCTCAAAACCACAAAAGAAACTCTCGAAACATGATTCCATCCACCGGAACAAACAAAAACCCGATTTTTAAACCAAAAACCAACTTTGATGCAAAATTAGATCTACAGAGATCTAACCATTAAAAACACACACCTTTACCCACAACACCCTTATACAGCAATAGGGTTTAGAATCCTACCTCGGTGAATTTAAAACTCGATATCTCGAACCACCTCAAACCATGTGCAAAATTGAATTTTTTCAGAATCAAAATCTGACCGGATGGTTACGTAGCCCTCGATGCCAAAAATAAGGATCCACTGTTGGATCATTAAAAATTGAGCCCCGGACCCCCGAGAACTTAGAGAGAAGGTAGAGAGAAAATAGAAAACTTAGGAGTTAAGTTTTAAAAAATATCTTTATGAAAATATCTAACTCCAGATATTTATAGGCCTCCAAAATATCTTTTTTTTAAAATTTTTTAAGATTCACACCACAACGACCCCTGGCCCCGGGAACCTACCCCGCATGCATATATAAGCCCGATCATGCATCAAAAGCAGTAAAAATATGCTCAAACAAAAATACGTGATGCACGTCCAAAAACGCTGAAAAAAGAAAACGGGTCAGGGTCTCACAACTCTACCCCCTTAAAAGAATTTTGCTCCCAAAATTCAACTCAAGGTCACAACAACAAACCCTTGATTGCAATCGACACAGGCACACGAGATGGTCATCCAAACCCTTCCTAGGATATAGTCAAACAAGGTCAGGCATCCTAGGCAACAGCTAACTATCTAAAAGACTCAGGATATACAACCCATCCCAACTTCACATCCTCACCAACCGCTACCTCAACACAGCACACCATCCACGGGATCCATAACCAACCCCAAACAGATACAACGAAGAATTTGACCCGTAACCTGCATGCTCAGAAAGTATCTCTGCTCGCCGAAGGCACATCAGCATCCTCCGGTACGACCGGTGCCCTAGATGAACCGCGAGATGTAAGAGAATACACTTGGGGCAATCTCACTCTGTCTTGTCCACCATAACTCGGGGATGTTGTTGGGAATGTATACTGAAAAATCATACTTTTTATGTATTTTATTCTGGATTCCTTGCATATTAATAAGAAACATTTGAGATGGTTTTGCATTTACGATTTCATATTTATATTTGTGATGTATGAATGCATAGTCCGTATATTCTGTCCAGTATTTGACTTGGTGCGTGCTGCACAGAAGATTGGGTCAAAGGTTCGGACAGATTATACAGGTAGGCTCACAATCGCAATGGAACCGGACATTCTATTGGTACGATTGTAGTACACATTATAGTAGCTGGTCTTGGTTAGATCGAACGGATCGAATTCAGATTTTGGGAATTCGATGTTTGAGCTCGATGTGTTAGTACACTTAGAGTGTATTGAGTGGGATCAACGGGATGATCGATTCTATACTGACTATATGAATTGATCCACATCCCGTATGATCATGTATTACACGAACTCTTAATCTCAAAGTGATTGATTAATTGCGTTCAGATAATGTACAGTATTTTGAGTCGTCAATGGTTGAGATTTTCTCTATGAGATCAACAATACCAATGGGTTGGGTATTGGTATTGTTTATCTGATGATTGATAATCAGCTGACGGAAACCACGTCCGATTTAGGTTGAGGAGTTCCCCCTTGTGTGCTTGGCTTATAGGTTTGATTATACTAAACCTGTACAGTGGGTGTTCGGATTCGGCATATCAAAAGGTTAAGCTGTGTGGTTGCGAGGAAAAGAGTATAATTAAATCGGGTTGTCAGTAACCTAATTTATTTATCAGGAATTCATATCTTAAACGTGTGAAGAATTCAGTACATTTGATAATTGAAAACTCAAGATATAATTTGAGTTAGGACCGGGAGTTCAGTCAAGACCTTTAGTGGAATAAGTTCTGGTTCGTACGAGAAATGATCTAACTCAGGGACAGAGTTAGGGATATCCAGTTTTCTTGTACGGTTAGCCCGAGTCCTATACTTTCTCGTGATCTCTCATGTAGCCCACTATACGCACGGATATTTTTCTTATTGGTTTTAGTAATTATTCAATTTAATTAGAATGCCAATTTTGCCGTCGGGAACATTCAGGGATTAAATTAAATAATCAGGGGCATTTTACTCTTTTGGCACACCTAGGGATTTCTTCCTAAGTGGTCGGCCCTAATTAGGGGTGGAGATTTAGTTTTATGGAAGATATATATCTCTTCCTTAGTTTTAGGAAAGATGATATGTATTCTTATCATTATCTTTGATATATGTAGTAATATATCACAAGGTGGCATTTAATATAAAAAAAAACATAAAACCCTAATCCCTACACACCAAGCCGCCGCCCCCTCTCTCTTTTGGCAAATTATTTTTTGCTTTTTGGAGACAAATGTGAGAAGAAACCGAAAAAAAAGTCTTCGATCGGAATCGGTGCCCACACACCGTGATCGTCGTAGTGCGTCCAGGACATACGTGAGAAGGTTGTAAGGTCGTCTTCAACATATTCGGGACTTATTGAAACTTTTTGACAAGTTTCATAAAGGTATAATGCTATTTAGATTAATATTGTTCTCGGTTTTTCATGATAAACGCACACGTCATTTTTTACGGTCACGATGTCGGTTCAAATCTTTTTTTCGCTCCAACAATGGTATCAGAGCCTAGATTGCATTTTTTATGAAAAATTATTGTGCTAACCTTTATTTTGCAGCTTATGTTATTATGATCCGGTTAAATGTATGTATGAATGTATGTATAGTTTATATCGTTTTTAATCGTTTATCTCGACGGTTTTGATTCAAGATTAGATTGGTTGTACGCCTCCTACGTGGGGTATAGATTTTTTGACGATGTAATCTATTATTTCATTTATTTATTTTTGGATCAATATTGTAATTAAATCACGCAAAACGAGGAATGAAATTGAAAAAAGAAGAGCAAAGAAGCAGCAGCAAAGGGGCTGTTCGGCCTGAACATCGAGGTGTTTTGGGGCTTGTTTTTGGGGCTTTCTGTAATTTTTTTCCAAACAATTTTTTGCTGAAATAAAAGTTGTCCGTTGGCTATCCGATGGCGGTTCGGTTGCGGTTAGACGATGGCGGCAAAGGGGTGAAAAGGTGCTTCAAAGCTGGTTGCGCACAGTGGCGCCCTGCAGAAATTTTGGCACTTTGAGGATTTTTTCGAGGCACTTCGGCTTCGGATTTTGACGCAATTTTTTTTGGAGATCAATACCTCGATGTTCTCTACGTACCATAATTTTTTAGGGGTTCAAAAGTGGCTGCAAGGTGGTCAAACATCGGCTGAAAAAAGGCGGCACAATGCTGCCTACACAGCAGAATTTTTGGCACTATTAGAGGCTATTTGGGCTTCTTTTTCAGCATTTTTTAGGCGTTCCAGTGGTGGTCCAGGGTTGTGATAGTGATCCGGAGGCTGGGAAAAAATTTCAGGTATTTGACGGCTCGTTTAGGGTTCCAAAATCTTAGGCGTTTAATCTTTTAATTCGAGACCGTCGAATTAAAAGATTAAACGAATGGACTTGATCATAACGACTTAATTTATATTTATATTGTCATTGTTTAATTATTTATTTATTTATTTTATTTTGTTTTTCCTTTTATGCATGTTTTAATTAACGAAAATATATTAGGAAAAACAGTTTTATAAAATAAATAATCTTAGCAATTTTTTAAAATAAAAAAGTAAATAGATAATTATTTATTTAATATTTGTGTTAAAAATTAATTAAGATTTTTTAATTAAAACCTGAGCAATTAATTTCTTTCGCATAATTAAATAAGAAAGTTTTTGTTTATTTTATTATGGTCAAGCAAAGAATATTTATTTTAATTTGGAATTAAAATATGTTTAATCGTTTAAAATGAACAAAAAGAAAAAATGCTCGATTTTTAAAATATTAAATGGGAGAAGGGTTTAGTTACAGATAAATCCTACGGTCTCCATTACACGTTCGTAGGAAATGTAATTATAACTCGCGCACCGGTTTTGAATTTCGGTCTCTTTAAGGAATGATTATAATCATGATATCTCTAGTACGAATCTTCGGAAGAAGTAGATTTGAAAATAGTGCGAAGTAGGGTTCGTTTATACCAGATTCAGAGCTTTGACACGATATTTTCAAATTGAGGGTAATGGTTATACACTTAACCCGTGAATAAAAATATCATTCCTAAGGAGTCACTGTTTTTATTTGTGGGGACCAAAATTAAGTAGTTATTTAATTTACATGAAATGTCTTATATCAAGGAATAAAAAATCTAGTAGTTCTTTGTTCGTTAATTGTTAGACGTCCATACTACGTGGCTTGTCAATTGATGTGACTTTGGATCGGTGATTTTTCATTATGATATTTGGTTTCGGTAGTAAATTAATAGACGGGCATGTCTGTCTGGACGGGTGTTGATTAGTATACGTCCACACTACGTGGCCTGCTTAATCACGAAAGATTCGGACTGTCAATAATTCTTTTTAAAATAAAAGATTGAGGGACCATAATTTGATAAAAGAATTAAAAAAAAAATTTCTTTTATTTTTCAGGATTAATAATGGGATCATTCAATCCACTTGCGGCAATTCTCAAGAAACATAAACTAATTGGACCAAATTTTATCACATAAAAACTGAACCTCGATATTGTTTTGACTTCTGACTACTATAGGTTTGTGTTGCATGACCCCTATCCTCCCATTCCTCATAGTGGATCCACCGAATAAGAGATCCAGGATTATGAGAAATGGGTGAAGGCTGATCGGATGGCTAGCTGTTACATCCTGGCATCTATGTTGGATGTTCTGCAAAGCCAGCATCAGTCTATGGCATCCGTAGCTGAGATCATGTTGAACCTTACAGAAATATTTGGTGATCAAGGTCGGGCAGCAAGGCAGGTGACCATGAGGGCTCTCATGAACACAATCATGACTGAGGGTACACCTGTTAGGGACCACGTTTTGAAGTTGATCGGTTTTCTTAACGAGTTGGAGGTTCTTGGAGCAGAAATCGATGCGGAATCCTAAATCGATATTGTGCTCCAGTCACTTCCTGATTTGTTTTAAAAATTCTGCCTAAATTATACTATGAACAAACTGAATTTTTCTCTGGCAGAATTGTTAAAAGAACTACAGGTGGCAGATTGTGTTATCCACAAGTCAACCCATGCATTTGCTGTTGAAAAGATTTCTACTTCTATGCCAAGAGGTGGTAAGAAGAAGAAGAAGAAATGGCAGCAACAGAAAAATAAAAAGAAGGTTGGCAAGGCTAAGCTATCGCTTGCCAAGGCGAAGGTAAAGGCGCCAAAGGGAACGTGCTATTTTTGTCAGAAACCAGAACACTGGAAGAGAGATTGTCCTGACTATAAGAACAAGCTAGCTGTAGGTATTTCTTTTTCTCTAGTAGTTGAATCATGTTTAGCAGTTGTATCTATGAAAACCTGATGTGTAGATACGAGAACCACTAATCATATCTGTAATTCTTTGTAGGGGTTCCAGGTAACCAGGCAGCTTAGAGATGGCGAGATCTACCTTCAGATGGAGAATAACTCCCAGGTGTTCGCTGTTGCAGTGGGAGAAGTAGTTCTTTATTTCAGTAATAACAAGTGTTTAATTTTGAAGATTATTTTATATGTACCCCAAATTAGACGGAACTTAGTTTCGATTTCCTGTTTAGGGAATGAAGGATATTGTATTTCTTTTAATAAGCTTTCATGCAGTATTATGGTTGACAAATAATTTATCTGTCATGGTACATTGAAAAATGCTCTTTACATTCTACACCATATTATTTTTGCTGATAAAAACAATGAGGTGAATAATTTATATGTTTTACCACTTAAAAGGAAAGTTTTCTCCTTGAACCAAATGCTACTTTAGCATCTTTGTTTGGGGGTTTGAAAGTGGCGGCAAGGTGGTCAAACATCGACTGGAAAACGGCGGCGCAGTGCTTCCTACACAGCAAAATTTTTGGCAACTTAAGGGGCTGTTTGGGCTTCTTTTTTAGCATTTTTTTGACGTTCCAGCTGTGGTCTGTGGTTGTGACGGTGGTTCGGAGGCTAAGAAAAATTTTTGGGTCTTTGACAGCTCATTTAGGGTTCCAAAACCTAAGACGTTTAATTTTTAATTCGAGACCGTCTGATTAAAAGATTAAACAGATGGATCGGATTATAATGACTTAATTTAATTTATTTTGTCGTTGTTTAATTACTTATTTATTTATTTTATTTTATTGCATGGATGAATTTTATTTTATTTATTTTTCTCTTTATGTATGATTTTAATTATCGAAAGTATATTAGGAAAAATAATTTTTATAAAATAAATAATCTTAACAATTTTTAAAATGAGAAAATAAATAGATAATTATTTATTTAATTTTTGTGTTAAAATTAATTAAGATTTTTTAATCAAAGCCCGGGTAATTAATTTCTTTTGCAAAATTAAACAAGAAAAGTTTTTCTTTATTTTATTAAGGTTAAACAAGGAATATGTTAATTGATTAAAACCGGATTTATTTTAATCAAAAATTAAAATATGTTTAATCATTTAAATTAAACAAAAAATAAAAAATTCTCTGTTTTTAAAATATTAAGGAGAAGAATGGTTTAGTCACAGATAAATTCTACGGTCTCCGTTAAACATTCGTAGGAGATGTGGTTATAGATCGCGCGCCAACTTCGACTTTCAGTCTCCCTAAGGAAGGGCTATAATCGTGGTATCTCCAGTACGAATCTTCGAAAGAAAAAAATTTGAAAATAGTGTGAAGTAGGGTTCGCTCACACCGGGCTAAGGGCTTTGACACGGTATTTTCAAATTAAGGGTAATGGTTATACACTTAACCCGTGAATAAAAATATTCTCCCTAAGGAGTCACTGTTTTTATTTGTGGGGACCAAAATTTGTTGGCTATTTAATTTACATGGAATGCCCTATATTAAGGAATAAAAAACCTAGTAGTTCTTTGTTCGTTAATTGTTAGACGTCCACACTACGTGACCTATCAGTTGATGTGACTCTGGGCTGATGGTTTTTTATTATGATATTTGGTTCCGACAGTAAATTAATAGACTGGCATGTCTGTCCGGACGGGTGTTGATTAGTAGATGTCCACACTACTTGGCCTGCTTAATCACGAAGGATTCGGGTTGCCAATAATTTTTTTTTAAATAAAAGGTTGAGGGACCCTAATTTGATAAAAGAATTAAAAAAAATTTCTCTTTTGTTTCTCAGGATTAATAATGGGATCATACAATCCACTTGCAGCAATTCTCAAGGAACATAAACTAACTGGACTAAACTTTATTACATGAAAACGGACCTCGATATTGTTTTGATATCTAATGACTATAGGTTGGGGTTGCATGACCCCTGTCCTCCCATTCCTCATAGTGGATCTACCGAACAAGAGGTCCAAGATTATGAGAAGTGGGTGACAGCTAATCGGATGGCTAGCTGTTACATCTTGGCATCTATATCGGATGTTCTACAAAGCTAGCATCAGTCTATAGCATTTGCAGCTGAGATCATGTTGAACCTTACAGAAATGTTTGGTGATCAGGGCGACAAGGCAGGTGACCATGAGGGCTCTCATAAACATAACCATGGCTAAGGGTACACCGGTTAGGGACCACATTTTGAAGATGATCGGTCTTCTTAATGAGCTGGAGGTCCTTGAAGCTAAAATTGATGCGGAATCCCAAATCGATATCGTGCTCCAGTCACTGCCTGATTCGTTTCAACAATTTTGCCTAAATTATACTATGAATAAACTAGATTTTTCTCTAGCAGAATTGTTAAAAGAACTACTACAGGCAGCGAAAGGTGTTATCCGCAAGCCTACCCATGCATTTGTTGCTGAAAAAACTTCTACTTCTAGGTCAAGAGGTGGTAAGAAGAAGAAGAAAGGGCAGCAACAGAAAAATGCAAAGAAGTTTGGCAAGGCTAAGCTATCACTTGCCAAGGTGAAGGTAAAGGCGCCAAAGGGCACGTGCTATTTTTGTCAGAAACCAGGATACTGGATGAGGGACTGTCCTGACTGCAAGAACAAGCTAGCTGCAGGTATTGCTTTTTCTCTTGTAGTTGAATCATGATTAGCAATTGTATCTACGAAAACCTAGTGTGTAGATATGGGAGCCACTAATCATATCTACAATTCTTTGCAGGGGTTCCAGGTAACCAGGCAGCTTAGAGAGAGCGAAGTCTACCTTCAGATGGGGAATAACTCCCAGATGTCTGATGTTGTAGTGGGAGAAGTAGTTTTTTATTTCAGTAACAATAAGTGTTTAATTTTGAAGACCGTTTTATATGTAGCTCAAATCAGGTGAAACTTAGTTTCGATTTCCTATTTAGAGAATGATGGATATTGTGCTTCTTTTAATAAGCTTTCATGCAATATTATGGTTGGAAAATAATTTATCTGTCGTGGTACATTGAAAAATGCTCTTCATATTTTACACAATGTTATTTCTACTGATAAAAACAATGAGGTGAATAATTTACATGTTTTACCACTTAAAAGGAGAGTTTTCTCCTTGAACCAAACGCTACTTTGGTATCTTCATTTGGGTCATGTTAATCTAAAAAGGATACAAAAATTGGTTGAAAATTGACCTTTAAGTTCATTGGAAGTGGAGGCACTTCCAGTTTGCGAATCTTATTTAAAAGGTAAGATGACCAAGAGGCCGTTTACGGCCAAGAGACTTAGAGCCAAAGAAGTGTTGGAATTGGTTCACTCTTATTTATGTGGTCCCATGAACATTCAGGCAAGAGGTGGGTATGAGTATTTCATCACTTTTATTGACGATTATTCTAGGTATGGATATGTTTACTAGCTTCACCGCAAGTCTAAAACCTTTGAAAAATTCAAAGTGTTTAAGGAAAAAGCGAAGAAACGAATAGGTAAAAGTATAAAAACCCTACGATCTGATCGTGGGGGTGAATACCTTTCTGGGGAGTTCAGGAACTACTTATCATAACATGTGATAACATCCCAGTTATTTGCACCAGGCATGCCTCAGCAGAATGGTGAAGTGAAAAGGAGAAATAGGTCCCTTAAGGAGATGGTGAGATGCTAGATGTGTTATTCAGATTTACCGCATTCATTTTGGGAGTATGCATTAGAAACGGTGGCATATATTCTAAATTCGGTGCCTACTAAGGCAGTTCTTGGAACCCCTTTGGAGTTATAGACTGGGCACGTAAGCCAAGTCTTAAACACTTCTGGATATGGGGTTGCCCAACACACGTGTTGGTGGGAGATGCAAATATGGTGGAACCAAGGACAGATGTTTGTTTCTTTATAGGGTACCCTAAAGGAACTAAAGGTGGTTTATTTTATGATCCTAAGAGTCAAAAGGTATTTGTTAGCACAAATGCTAGATTCTTAGAAGAGGATTCTGTAATAAATTACAAACCCCGATCACAAGTTGTTCTTGAAGAGGTGAGGAATGAAAATATGGTACAAACAGAAAACATACCTAATGAA
>JAOTRH010019272.1:0-22275 GCA_034768845.1 Heliamphora exappendiculata | reverse complement strand
TCCAGGCTTCAATTGCAATTGAATGGCCAATCCAATTGTAATTGATCCAGCTAGTGAAATCTGAATTTCAATGGCCAGTGAAATCTGAATTTCAATGGCCAATGAAATTCACAGATTTCAACACCACCATCCCCCTCCACCACCATAATCAACACTACCACTACCGTCATCCCCCTCCACCACCATAATCAATGCTACCACTACCGTTGTCGCTACCACCATCACCACCATACCATTGCCACTGCCACCCCTTCCACCACTGCCATCCCCCACCCCCACCACCGCTATTGCCAACCACCACCCCTATCACTGTTGCCACCCTTACCGTCATTACCACTATGATACCCAAAATGACTTACTCTATTTTATATAAATCAATTTCTTCAGTCTTATAAGATAACATATTTTCCATTGTTTTTATCAAACAAACAATGGAAATTAAACAAAATATTTTATCAGAAAATATTTTGACATTGGAACGAACGTTGCCCAAAAGTAAAACAAGTTTTATGAAATCATAAGAAATCATTGAACCAAACACAGCTTTTTAAATTTGGTTTTGGCCATATTTAAAGATAATAAAGGAAAAAAGTATGGGAGTAAGGCTCCAATGCTTCCTCATAAACCCAATCACTGCAGGAACATCAGCTTGGTGGATTCTCTTAAAATCACATAACTATTTTTGGATTTATTAATTGACTATAAATCAGGTTTAGTCTGCAAATAATTCATTTTGTTGTGCTTTTGTTTTCTATCATATTTTCCTTTCATGTTGATTTTAAAATCTGTGTCTATATGAAAATGTATCAGGATCATGCTCATAAGAAGGAAAGAGTTCAATTCTCAGGACCCTTGTTATCTCAGCCTCATAGGCCTGTTGAAGGGCAAGGAAATCATATCCGGCAAGCTTCTCGTAGATCACGGTTTCATATAGGTAGGGAAAAAAAAGTTCTAAAAAATTAATTATTTATCATTTTTTATTTTGTAATTGTTATTAGTTTGTACTAGTTAACTGTCAAGCTAGGTTTCCAAATACCATTTTCTTCGCATACTAGGCTTCGTTCAATCGACATAAAGTAAATGAAAAAATAATTGTTTTAATTTCTTGTATATGTGTTTAGTAGTCGTAGAAAAATGTGAGTTACACAATAACTGTTTTCTTTTCATTTAAAAAACATAGAATTCGTCACAGAAAAATCCAAAAACTAAATTTTTCACTAACTTCATTCATTTTATATTTTGTTTTTCTTTTTTTCCTTTCACTTCAATTTTCATGAAGTTACCTTAGGGAGTGTTCACTTGGGGATGAGAATTCCATTTTTGGTTTTGCAGGCTAGTAATGCAAAGGAATTGGGAGTGCAACAATAATAACCCCAGAGGAGATTATGGTAACTTCATGGCCATTTTTTGTGAGCCTCCCCAAAGTCCCAAAGTGTTGTTGACATATTTGGTGTCACCTTCTTCTGGTTTTGGCACTGAACCCAGAGATTGTATACACTGTAATTAAGAGAGAAAAGAGAAGGAAATACAGAGAGAGAGAGAGAGAGAGAGAGAAGTTGTTTACACTGTAAAATTTTACACATGAAATATCATGTGGACAATTAGAAGAGAATGGAGACACTAGAAAAAATTTTAAATAAGCAGATCTTCTAAATGCACTCACATTTGTCCTTCCCACATCGGCCATATAATGATTTTTAGGAAAATTATTAGGTGTTCTCAAAGTATTACGTGATACTTTTTACGTAGTATTTTTGACAAATAAAATGACTCGATTTACACTCAATTTTTGTTTGAAAAAATTGGTGAACAGTCTAATTTATAAACCGTTTACTATTTTTCATTCAGCATAATATTTTTTTTCGAATAAAATCCATCTTCATAAAAATTTTAACGCATAAGGTCCTCTATTGATGCGTGCATGATTTTTTGGGACAAAAATACCCTATGTACAAATAAATTTATCTGTCTTATTGTAAACAAGTATAAAGATTACAGATAAATTTATCTATTTTATTGTAAGCACACGTATAAATAACATAGATAAATTTATCTGTACCTTTCAAAATATTTATAAAAAATACAGATAAATTTATCTGTCTTATTGAAAGTACGTGTAAGGTGTTATGACTGAACAGATAAATTTATCTGTCTTATTATAAACACGTATAAAGAATATATATAAATTTATCTGTACATTTTCAAAACATGTATAAATAAAACAGATAAATTTATCTGTTTTATTAAAAACACGTATAAAAAATACAGATAAATTTATTTGTTTGCATTATCTGTGCTGATACGCAAACAGATAAATTTATCTATTATACATAAATATGTAAATAGATAAATTTATTTATTTTCATATTAAATAGATGAATACCGAACAGATAAATTTATCTGTTTATTATGCAAAATAGATAAATTTATTTATTTATTGAGTATTTTTAGAAAAAATTACGCAGTTGAATTTTGCGCGTTAAAATTTATTTTTTTAAACTTTTGGTTGAAATTCTTTTTTTTTTTTTCTCTTTCTTCAATGGAAGGTTATGTAAAGCAAACGTTCATTGTGTATTCTTCTCTCAATTGAAGGAACAATTTATAAATATACCAAAAAAAAGAGAAGACAAAACTTAAAAATGAATAAGATTTACATATAAAGATAAGCCTAAGAATATTTACAATCAAGACTAACTAAAATCAATGTGATTTTGTATAACAAAATAAGCCTAATAATATTTATAATAAAAACTAAATAAAATCAATGTGATTTTGTATAACAAAATAAGCCTAATAATATTTATAATAAAAACTAAATAAAATCAATATGATTTTGTTTACACAAAATAAATCTAGAAATTATAATATACAATAAATGTAAAATCAAGATGTTTTAACAAGGTAAAGGCTAGAGTAAAATTATTTAAACTCACTTTAAAGTCCGGCATGTTTTTTTAAGAACATTTTAAAATTTTTGGGATTTATAAATTACTTTTATCTTATTTGTAAAATCTGGCGACTTTTAAAAAAATACTTATACTTGGTGATTTGTAAGATTATTTAAAATTATTTTCAAAATAAGTCTAGTTTTTTAAGAACATATTAAAATTTGGGTAATTTGTAAGAACTTCAAAAAGAAGTCATCAAAACTTCAAAATATTATTTAAAAAAATAAATTTAAACAATCTTACAAATGATAACCATCTTTTACCTACTAATAAAGATTGATAAATGTTATCCCACCTAAAATATTCGTTGGTACAGCATTTTATACGAGTACATATAAATAATATCATATAATATTTTAAAATTAACAAACAATTAATATAAATTTTATTACAGTTTTACCCTTATGCACAATTACCATTAAGCACAAAATACAAAAACTATAGAACAAAATTTATTTTCTATACCCGCACAACCCTTTTGACCCGACTCCGCCCCGACCGCCGTACCTTTGCCGTCCAATTCCAATATGCAACTACCACCATTTTCCCTTTCCATCACCACTGGGAATGGTAATGGGACCAGGTCTTCCATTTCTATATTTGTTTTCATCTCTTATTTAATTGGGTGGTTGAAATAAAAAAAAAATATTAAGAAAATTGAATAGGTAAAACTATATAAAAAATGTCTTAAATTTTAAGTTAATAATACTAATAAAAAATAATTTTTTTCATTAAGGACTTAAAATCAAGTATAATTTAAAGATTAGTCGTCTGTTAAAAAATTTAATAATAACATTACCAAAATAAATTCATTCAAACCCTTATTTAGAGAATAATACCATTAACAAAATAAATTTATTCAAACCCGAAAACAAAACATCGTTAACATCTCAGATCCATTCTTTCATTCTCAGCATTACTGTTCGTTAATATCATTTACAATATTTAGTGAAAATAATAATTTTCATACAGTATTACAAACTAATAAATTTATCATTAATAGAATTAACAATAGAAGAGAGAGATACAATTAATAATATTTAAAGTGATAATATTGCATAGAATAAATTGATAATTTTATTGGTAATTTCATTATAAGTGATAAGCAATATATTTTGACTATTTAAAAAAGTGATAAAATTCATTAATAGGTTGTTGCCATGTAGAAAAAGCCATTAAATTAGAAATAATATTTTGTTCTGATATTGATACAATGATAATTATGGTAATCAAAAAGATTATCCAAAATTGAAGTCCCTAGAAAATAAAATTACCTTACATATAAATATTAAATTAGGGCTAAATCAATCAAAATATATTATCTTTCTTTAAGATAAGAGTAAAACTAGTAAAATAAATTTGATGGAACTAATCATTTTATGAGGTCTCAAAATATGACTGTTTTTCAATTAATCCTAAAAGTTATAAATAATATATCAAATAAAAATAAAAGTTGATTTAGTGATACTAATAAAAATTATAAATAATATACAAATAAAAAATAAAAGTTGATGTAGTAAATTCTTCTTAACATTAGCCACAAGAAATATAATATTTAAATTTCTCTTTTTACAAAAACTAAAAATTAAAATGTTTAGACAAAGAAATAAAATTATGCAAAAAAATCCACCTCAATAGAAACTATTCCAAACATTTCCTAAGATTTTATTATATATGGCCATAGATATTCGTTTTGTTGGAATAATCATTCTTTTAAATTAGTTATTTTTATTTTAATAATGCATATAAATAGGGTGTCAAAAAATCAGTGGAATCGTTAAATCAATTCGAACTGATTCAAATGGTATGATTTAATTCTATTTTTTTGATAAATAATTTGATTGCGATTTCAAATAATTAGAAAATAAACACTATTCCCTATTGTTCAGTTTACAAATTAAAATTGAAAAAGTTATATGAAATTAAATTGATTCGTTATCTATAAAATAAAATAATGTTTAAAAAGAAGATAATAAATTAATAAAAAATAAGTAAATAAATATATTATTTTAAAAATATATAAAATAGACAAGTACTTAATCTTTCTGTCGTTTATTAATATCGTTTAGTCCAATTCTATACTTTTCGATTTTAAATTTTAATAAACTTAAAAATATTTAAAGTAATAATTTTTAAATACAGCTTTAAATTGAATTAAATCAAACCGAGAACGCTGAGCCCTAATGCCCTTGACTTCATTACCGCCCTAAAGCGCCTCGCTTCCTCTCGTTCCAAGGTGTTTCACCACCAGCCGCAGAGCTTCTCGGCGACCACGAGGTTTTGCCGCCGACGAGTATGTGTTCTCCTCGTCTCTCTCATCTCTCTATCGCTCTGTCTTTTTCGTACCCTCCTTACGCACAGGCATATGCAATAGATCTCCTCACATACACTCATATATACTCATACAAACACACACACACACACACACACACACACACACACACACATACGCATTATAATACACAGAACCCTACATTTGTTGGAATGTATTGTGTATTCCGGACCCTAGATTTGCAATACTTTGAAGTACAATCAAAGCTCTTCTCAACTTCGCAGCCATCACAATTTGCTGTGAAACAAAGAACTTAGACGATTTTGATTGTGGTTTTAAGCTGTTTTTTTTTCCTGACTATCTGTTGGTGTTGCCTGAAAATGATATATAAATTTTTTTTTGCATTAATTTACAGCTAAAGACTTTAACAGTTGCAATTACAATTACAATACGTGAAGTTATCCTCTCGTGATTTCTGCACCCTTTAGATTGTTTGGGAAATCAAAATCTCCTTGCTTTTCTCAGCTGCCTTAATGTTCTGAATATATAGTGTTTTGGTTCTTATAATTTTTCACTAGGTCAAATACTCCATGAACCCGAATATATTAAGTCATATGAATACTTCATCAAACAAGGCTTCACAAAATGCACTTGCTATCAAGTGAGGCCTAGGGGGAAACAGGGGAGCTGGGTGAAGAATTGTCTCTCCCCCAAACAGAAGAGGAGGAATCCTATGTGACTCTGTGTTTGGCACAAGAAGTGGAAACTATATATTATTCAAATATTTCTTTTCAATTATTTTCCCTATAATAGTGGAAAGCAACATAATTAGTCCAATTAATCAGAACACATTATGATATTAAAAGGTAATATATGTGGACACGAGGTTTCTAACTATAGTTGTTAAATTGAGAATCGAATCGTGAATCGAAATTATCTATTCTCGAATCGTGAATTGTATCAAATCGTGAATAGTAAAAATTCGGTTATAATTTCTAAAATACATAAAAAAATATATCTAAAATAGTAAAATATTAAAGATGCATTATAAATATGAATTTTTTTTTATCATAAATCATTAGAGATCTTGTTTTGGATGATCAGCATATAGTGTAATAAGTAAGACGCTTGCATATAGGGCAAGAGATGTGGATTTGAGTTTTATCGTGATCAATGATCCTATATTATATTATTAATTATATTATGATTTATAGCAATTCATAGACACATTTTTAGATTTGGGGGCATTCAATCCAAAATCAATTGGTAATGGATGAAGAGATGATATAAAAATGAACAATGTGAATGAAATAGATACTGGGTAAAAATTTAACTCGCGAAATCACCCCACACAACTTTGATATTAATCATATCATGTTTGGAGTTTATAGCCATCAAATCTAAAATTAATTACTGTTTGGTAGAGAAACATATAGAATATATAAATAAGGTTGGGTAGCTTAAAAAAGTGACGTGGGACAAGTCTCTATAATGTAAAATTATAAGTTAGAAGAAATACGAACTTGAGACTTACTTGGTATTGAATCGATTCATTGTTTATCGAACCGAGTCGTATCGAATCGTGTAATACGTATCATGAATCGTACTATTTTTGTTTTCGCCGATTCACCTCACTGATATGAATTGATTGCTAGATGTATTGAATTGAATCGTACGATGCGTATTATGAATTGTACGATTCTGATAACGGAGCTTCTAACCAATAAACTATAAAAAAGGAAGTGTAAGGCTCTGCTCATTCTCAAAGACGAGATCCTACATGGGTAGAATAAGAAAAATATACTAACTGACCACAAAAGAATATTAACCAACTTATATATACAAGCACACAGCGGTATGTACAACAGTACAACTATAACTGTGTCACATCACTACAATATAAAAGAAAATTTAAAGCCAACAAGGTTCTGATTACAACACCAAACATGAACCAAATTTTAGAAGACTACACAAAACTAAAACTCATCCAATACCTACGTCAAGCTATGTACACAGTGGATCTTCCCAAGGATTGCTTCTAATCACCCGGGTCCGTCAAACTTGTCAAACTGTTTGGGGGTGAGCTATATATTAACGTACTTATAAACACTAGTTAAAAATCAATATAAACTTGCACGGGAAAACAATTTATGGGCAAAATTTGATAACCACATTTTTTAATCTCTTATGTGAAAAAATTGTTCCCTCGACAAAGGTATAATCATAACAATTTTTAAGATATCACATTTCATCTCTTAAAAGAGGAATATTAACAATTTATATCTCAATTCTTTCACAACAAATGTAAGCATCATAGTTGCATATCGAAAAGATATATATTATGTTCTCATAACTTTTGAGGTTGTTTTCACCTCTCTACCAAGAGTTGTAACGGTATTGTTACCCTAAATGTCTTAACTTACTCAGAGGACAGGGCTTTGATCATTTGCAAGGGCCATTTCACAATACTTAATGGTATAGTTAACTTTTAATGCTCAATTCGGAACTGCGACCATTTGTAGTACATCATTGTACTCCCAATGTGACACCGTGCCACACTCATATTTCAGAATAATTCATAAATCATAATTTCTATTTTGTATATTCATCATAATTTGAGATAAATAAAAGTATAGGCATCAAAATTTATAAAGACATTTGTTAAGTGGAAAAAATTTCTCACATTTCTACAACAAAAATTGGAGACAGGTGCTCACTTCATAGGTTCAAAAGTAGATCGCTCGACCTCGTCGATACCTATAATACAAAACACGACCATAACTAATCTTATTATAGCCTTTTCTATGCATGAATGTTCATGTATGGACAACTCTCAATTTGAGGATCTAAAATTCTCATTTAAACATACATTAAGATGTTACTTGTGCCTTTAATAAGTTTTAAATTTATTTGGAATTGATTTAGAATTTGTTAGAGCTCATCAAAGTTCACTGGTTTACTTAATTTCACCTTAGCCACGTGCTACCAAGATCACTTCTAAAAACATTAGTGTAAGTACACTAAGTAATTATTGGTGAAATTTATACCATATGAAAATATAATTAATAATCTTTAATTCAGTAGGTCATAAGTGTAAAATAGATTTCGAACAAAAAAATTATAGTATTTCAAAGTTAACATAATAATACCAAAAATTAAGTTGCAAAAAAAGATTTTAGGTCATCTTTAAACTGAAATCTGTATTTACTAAAAAAGAACTAGACTGCAAGGCTTATATCGGTAGAAATATATACGAGTTGTAGTTCTAACAAATAAAACGGTGCACAATTATGAGTTTTCTAGTTTCTACTACAACTTTTGGTCATTTAAAGAAAATGTGTCAGCGATGCCAGCCACCTACTCGGGTTGAACATTTGTGTGTTGAAATATGATTTTGTTCCTCTAATCTCACTGCAAAACAAACTAATCAAACTCAAACCATTTCTTAACATGTAAAACAAGTTCTAAACCTTTTCAAATTAATTTCTAATAACCAAAACACTCTCTTTAAAACTCAAACAAAACAACAATCTTTACAATCACTCTCATACTAAATCCAAACTCAAGAGATAAAAATCACAATATAAACATAAAAGAAACAATAAATTTTAGCATGACACTAAATCTCATACTTCAAACAAGCTTTTCTAATTACTTTTCTAGATTGTTATTTGAATTTTCCTTCCATTCTTCTTCTTCTTCTTTCTCTTCTTTTCTTTTGGTGAGCAAGATCGTAGGGATAAGCTCTTCTACTCTTATAAATCTATCCATGCATATAAACATGAGGTGGAGATTTAATAGGAAATTCTAATTTCCTAACAAGCATGAGGGGTAAAATTAATAGGAATTCTATTCTCTTATCAAGCATGAGGTGAATTCTTAATCCCAATGATTTTTCTAACTCTTAGTCATCTTGATTAGGGTAATTTACAAAATATTAATCTCTAATCTTGTTCTACCACAAAATGACACATGGCACACTTGATGACTTGCCAAATTTTGTGTCAAATACACTTCACATTTTAAATAAAACATAGCAATAAACCTCCTAACTAAAAATTTAGAAACGCACTAAAAACCCAAAACTTTAATAATTTATGCTTTTACATACTCAATTCAAAGTAGAATTATTTTCATAATTTACTTAAATAAAATTATAATATAAGAATGCAAAGTGAGGGTGTCACAAGAAGAAACCTAAAATTATCGGCTTGTGAAGCCCAAATATTAGACATGTTACTGACACGACTATTGTAAGAGAGAGAAATCAACTACTTTTTTCAAAAAAAGAGATTAGAAGTCTATTCTTTTTATATGTAAGGAAAATGGAACATAAGAATTTAAACCCTGGTCATGAGTGCGAGTATAAAGACCTTTTTCACTTGAGACACCCTTACACTCTAGGCCTTGTTTGATTAGCCTTATAGTTTTTGTGGGATTACTAATGAAGTAGGATTGCTATAGACGAATGATTATTAAGGATGAAACTAATCCTATATCATGTTTGTTGGACAATTGATTACAAATCTGGATTGAAAATTATCATGTTTGTTTTGAAATAGATGGATTGGATTAAAATTATGCATTTCAAAATTTACCCTTATCTTAAAAATCTAATAAAACAATAATCATGTGAAAGAAGAAAGAAAAAAATATAAGAAACAATATCAAAGAAAAAGACAGCTAATTAAAGAGCCTTCAACACAAATTAATAATCTTATTTAAATTTACTTAATCTATTTTTTAATAATAAAAACATTTTTTTAATAACATATCTTTTAAACTAGCTATGACACTAAAATTTGATTATTTTAACCAAAAAATGATTTTATGGCGTTTTATATGCTCCTAAAGTTCTTTCAATTATTTTATTCCAACACAAAAAATAAAAAATAAAAAAACAAAGTTAGTTGGAAACTATGCGAAACAGTATGTAAGGGGAAAAAAGATTTACTCAGCTTTCTACCCCAGGTGCCATGATTTAAAATTAAAAAAATCAATTTTAGGGATAAAAAAGAAAAATGAAGTTACGAAATAGTTTTATCCAAATAAAAAAAGGAATTAATCAAGTTACAACATACAGACTAATTTAAATTCGTCAACAAAAAAAAATTTATCCAGTGTAATGGACTTTGCTTTTACTCTATAGAAAAATTATTCTTACAGTTCTAGAGGACACAAATGTCTTTTAATCACCAATCCTATTACATTGGATTATGAAACCTAGTTCTTGGTGGGTTTTCTAATCCACGTGGCACCTATTAAAGGGTTTTATAGTCCATATAGGACATTTGTTTGTGGATTGGAGCTTGGGATTGAACTATTTTAATTATAATCTTATACATATCATTATTAGGCAACCATTTGGAGGGGGTTAAGAAATCCCCCCAACTAATTTAACACCCCATATGAAGACCATCCCAAACTCATGGGAGGGGCGGATTGGTTAGTCTTGAGACTATTTTGATTATTTTTGTACATAAAAAAATTTAATCCCACTAAAATCATGTCAAACCAAACAACGTATTATTTACTCTCAAGTTATCCTACTCTCAATCAAACGCCATTCCGTACAGAAAAACATTATACTAATGATCCAATTCATAATACTCTACACATTAATAGTCTGTGTATACAAATTTTCCTATGAAATTAGTCCTTCAACTAAACGAGCCCATAAACTACCAATCCAGCCCAAAGTTGTTCAAATCAAATATAATTTTTTTATAGCCCACATAATTAGTAATACAATCCATAGTATTTTGATGGACATCAAATATGGCATTGAGGCGTCTAACCAGTAACCAGTCCAGAAGAGATTGGTTGGACCATGACCATCACAGATCATGGGCCCTACAACTGTTTTTGGCTTGGATTTTCATGGGTAGTTTGGGAGCCGCCGAACAAGTTTGTCAGGTCCAACTCTCTCTATCTACATCAGCTCATCCCACCTCCAATCGTCCCCCCACTACCGGCGGTGACGTTAATCTAATGGTGAGTTCATCCGTTCTAAATTTCTCCCGGCATCCCTATTCTATGTCTAACTTGCCCTTTTTTTCCTTCTCTCTTTCATCCAAGATCAGATCCGAATGGCTTAAGGTATTCTTGTGCTTTTCTAAATATCAGCGCGCACACCCAGAATGTTTATATATACATATGCGTGATGATTTTGATGCATTTCTACGAACTTGTTCAGGGCTTGTTCTTTGGCAATTTGAACCCATCAATTAATATTTTATTTGTTATATTTGCCACGTTCCATTAGTTGCAAAGATGTGGAAATTTCAGTGCGTATATGCCTATGAATAATCATCTATAGTAACATATGAAGTGTGAATGGTACGACTTGAGATTTATTTGTTCTTTATGTCTCTCTTTGAGGAACGGAATAAAAAAGATATGTAGTCTTTTGAGCCCTGTGGGCTGTGGATACCTTTGATCTCATTTGTTCAACGTCCTTGGCTGGCCCTGGATCATTGGATGGTAGTGTGAAAGGTAGGAGAGAAAATGTTTGTTAGAGCTGGTAATGCCTGATTGATCAGTCAAAAACTTCGTTTGATGATATTCACACTGTTCTGCATAATTATACATAGGAGCAGTGGCATGTTGATGTCCTTTCTCAATGGAACTTGTCTGTCCAGTTTGTTGAATTTTAGAGAAAAAAATTCTCCATATTCATGAAATATAAATAATAATTTGTTGATGGAAGAGTACAAAGCTAAAAGTTCCCATTTTTTCCTGCCTTTGGTCCATAAAAATATGGACCAAAAGGTATTCTGATTTCATCCCGATAAATTCTCTACTCCATTTCACACGACCCTCATTCCTCTCCCTCTCTCTAGGTGCCCTGCTTTGAATAGCATGCAAACAAATCAATGTCCAAAGAGGTACAACACTTCTGTTGAGAACCAGTGTTGTCAAAATTAGGATCCTATTTTCATCTGATAATTGGACCTTTTGGATTAGATTAAGGATTGCAAGATCCTACTTCTTACTAAATGTGAAAATTATATGAATGTATATATGTGTTAGTAATTCCAAGAAGTTAATTGGAAAAAAACTTGGAATTTTCAAAGAAGCAAGTGAAGATTGTAGGTATCTCCTACCTTGCCCTATGTTGCCCGACATGTAGGCCGTGATGGAATTAAAGTGGGGGTGGGGGTGGGGGGGAGCACGTGACCTGGATGATTTTGAATAATCACACTTGTACCTAATGTATGGAAATGTTTCTCATCATCCTCTTGGAAAATTATAGAAAACTAACCACTTTACACGATTCCATGCTTACAAATATGAGGATACAGCTCAAGAGTACTCACTTACAAGCCATGATATGCAATTTTCAAAGAAGCAAGTGAAGATTATAGGTATCTCCTATTTTGCCCTATGTAGCGTGACATGTAGGCAGTGGCAGATTTGAAGTGTGGCCAAGGAGGGGCATGTGCCCTCCTCGATTTTGAATAATCACACTTGCACCTAATGTATGGAAATGTTTCTCATTTACTCTCTTGGAAAATTGTTATTTTGCCAACCCTGAACTCTTGTGAAATTCGTTACATTTTTAATTTCTAAAAAAGTTAAATGCATTTTACCTCTTAAAATATTAGTTTTGCTAAAACTTTATTTTTATATTTGGTCTTAATTAAGTAAATCAGACTGTATTTTTCTATAATTTTTCATTGACAATGTAATATGGTATTAGAACAAGTAATAGATCATGTGATCAAATCTCATCGCCAACCCAATAATTACAATATTTTTGCATTGACCTGTTTATGGAAGAGAGCTTGATCACATATGAAGAAGTATGTTAAAATATAAATAAGCTGTATAATAAAGTTGCTCGTCTCTTTAGCACCTTAAGTTTTTTGATGAGATGGTGATCTACAATATAACATTGATATCTCTGTTCTCCCATAAACACTGTTACTAGTACAAGCTGGGAACGATGAAGGGTTGAGAGACAGCAATCGTGGGGGGTAGAAGTACGCCAGGGGCCAAGGTAAGGGGAGGGAACGCCATCTCGACATAACCTTTTACCTTAATATAGTTGCTCCTAATGCAAAATCCTAGCTTTGCTGCTGCACATAGGACATGGTGTATACTGGTCATGTTAGTATGGGACCCCCATGTGTGGGCCTTGGCGGAACATGTGTGTCCCCTATGTTTTTGGGGCCTGGTGCAGACACCTATATGAAGAAGCAGGAATTAAGTAATGTTGATGTGATCCGCACTCACTGGGGGACTCCGACGAGTTGTGCCTTGGTGGCTAGTGATTTTTTTTTTGGCAGGCATTCCCCACATCACAGCTGCCTTTGTCCTGTTAATCTGCGATAGACCACCTCACGCAGTTGATTTATGAAACTTTGAGAGTCGAGAAAAATCCTGACCAATTGATTACGTCTCTGATAATATTCTAATAGTATTCCAGAATATTTGAAACCACGGTTAGAACTTAGAAGCATGTGACTGACCTGTAATTAGAAGGCAGTACCTCCTTGCATCACAAGCAATCTCATCCATCTTCCTCAGGAGATCTTTCCGTCGAGTTCCTGGAAATTCAGTCTCTCTCTCTTTCTCAAACTGTTTCTCTCTCTTACCCGGCCTACCTCCGGGTCCACGGTCTCTGACCTGTTATACCACTCTCACCTTGACTCAGGTCTACTCCTCCCCAAAGATGAAGCAGGCACTGAGTTAACGCACAATCCATATTCTTACAGCTATAAAAACCTCTAAATTAACTAGGGAAAATATAACGATGAATGGAAAAAAATGTTGAGAAACCAGATAAAAAATATAGAAATCAATGTTGTCCCCTTGCCAGGTGGAGGGGATGGATTGTGGTGGAGTCAACTTCTTTGAAACATCTCAAGTTAAATAACCAAGTATTCAAATAGAAATAAGAAGCAAGGCGACGAGCCAAAATCATATATTTGAGACCGTACAAGCACCTTGCAGCACTCAATGCAAAATGCTCTCAAGAGTTAAGAGTCACCTCCTCAACTATGTTGGATTTTGCTGCAAAATCTAAGTGAAAACCAAAGCCTTATTTGATTGATTGACAACGTCTATTGTATTGTGAGCTTTATTGTTAATGTTATTTGAGCTATAATGTAACATCCCGACCTTTCACATGGCAACGATAATGTCTGTTTTGGGCAAAAGCCTTCACGGTTTTATTCTTCTCAGGGGGTCACCCATCCTTACATTGCTCCATCGTAAGCACGCTTAATCACGCAGTTCTGCTAGGGTTTCTACCACTTGGGAAAATACCTCGTTGAATGTGAGGGTCCAAGGTTTTTCTTTTATAGCTCAGGAGCTCTCTCTCTTTTTCCGATCTAAGATACCAAGTGTAACAGATATAAGAGATCCTTAAAAAACACAAAAACAGTTAGAACAGTTGGATCGTATGTGAGATCCTAATAATCCTGATACAATCCTACTAAAATTCCCCTCCCCTATGATATTTTAAGCCAATCCAGATCCATTGTAATTGTTTGTTGTAATATGATCATTTGATGTGTTATGGATCGCAATTTTAACAAATATGGTGACAACCAAGGACAAACAGCAGTATGAAGACCAGACAATGTGACCTTCACCATTTCCCAGCTCACAACAGAGCACCGAGTTTTCTCAGGTCTGTTTGCTATGTTGCAATCTGTGATAATGGAAGAGTAAGATGAGACAAAATTGGCAAGGATGGCGACAGGGAAGGTAGTCAAATTATTTGTGTTGTCCTTGTATGTTTAATATTTGGCAAAGGGGGGAGAAAGAGATAGAGAGATAGAGAGATTTTGATCTTTTCACCTGCCTACAGTTAAAATGTACGTGAATGAGTAGTACTATTAGTATGAAAACACTTTCTATGGACTAGTGTTTACAAAGAAGAACAGCCAGAAGTACGAAAAAGAAATAATAATAAAGGAAATGAAATTCTGCTCCCTGTTACCGGAACAATTTCTTCATTAAACTGTAACAGTACTAGGCATGGTACAAAATGTGGGGTATCATTGCGTATTACGTATTGCAGAAGTTATGTGACAGTCTTAGTAAGGGATGTGTTTGTTTAATGGGTTAGATAAAATTTGAGGTGGCTTGCATAAGTTACATTGCACTCGTGTGAACTGCTGAGAATACTGAAGCAATACAACTGCATGGTAAGCTTAAGGTGTAGTCATGTTCTATTTGTTGTAAAAGTTATACAACATATATAGGTTGTGATTGCAAAAGAGAAGTCTCTTTTATTGATTGGTTAAATGATTGTGGACATCATAAATCTTTTCTAGGAAGTTCTAGTGTACTGCAACTACTCATGTTATTAAGTTCTGCACTTCCTTTTCACGAGAAAATGAAGTCCCAATGCGCGCTGCGTGTTGGGTGGCACTGTGTTCCGACTTTTTGTATCTTGTTATTTACCTAGGTATCTATAAGTATATCTTTCACCCTGCGGTACTGGCAATCTCACAAATCTAACATCTTGACCTACATTATAATAGTGCTTTCATTGGCATTTTGCTTCTCTCATCTTTTTATCTCTGATCTTTTTATTCGTTTGATGTTTGAAGCAGCCTGGGTCGATTGGTTCATGAACGCTCAAGGTGTTCAGAGGCACACATCTTTATGAAGAATTAAAAGTTTCAATTTACTGATATGGCATCTAGGCGGAATGTTCGTTACAATCGTCTTGCGGCTGATGAAGATAGTGACTATGATGGTAGACTTGATCCTCGGTTTGACTATACACCAAAATCATTTGATAAAGTTCCTTGGAAATCCATTGCCCTTGCACTTTTCCTGCTTTCCCTTGGATGTGTGCTTCTCTTTCTCTCCTACTTCATCTTCACAGGTCACATGGGTGGAGAGCGATCCCAAGCTTATGGCCTTTTAGGACTCGGAATTCTTACCTTCCTCCCAGGTATGTTAAAACATTGTGTGTATCTAAACTTGGATCACTGCTCACTGTTCATCCAGTTAATGTTTTTATCCTGGAGCATCCATGTTCGGGCATTTATTTGTTCTTCTTGATGAGCCATTATTGAATTAAAATTATTTATTTTGACAAGTAGAACCAAGCATTCTTGTTTCTACTTATATACTATTAAGCTTGCAAAGCCTCACAAGACCTGCCATCCTGGGTCCCAAACATCCATCTGACCCCATCACATCCTCATTGAAGAATCACGCTACAAACTTGTGGTTTGAACTACTGGAAACAGAATGAACCAGTTCAATTATTACATGGAATCTAAACATTTTCGTAGTTGCTATACAATTAAAACTTGTTAGCTGATAAGTTCTTTAAGCTCGTCTTTGATATGCCTACATTTGCTTAGGGAAAGGGGATCAGAAAGTACCCATCTAAAGCAGTGATGTAGATAACTTAAATGGATTTTGGGTCAAACAAGTAGGTGGGAGTTTTGTGGAATTCCGCCATATTCACAACTTTTGGGGTTAGAACGCAATGTTAGTATATTTGTGGACAAAAGTTGAGGATGGTAATTCGTTTCTTTATGGGAGAGAGAGTGTTATTTATCGTCTTTCTGGGATTTGGTCTCTCCTCATATTTAAGGGTATGCAATTGTTTTTGGTTTCTGAAGATTCGACGGTGGTGTGATTTTTTTTTAATGGGTGTTCTTTGTGGACCCCTGTTCCTCACACCTTTTGTATACTCCTATTTTATCAATATAATTCTTTTTGTTGCTGATAAAATAAGTATATTAACTTAAGCATGAATAGGCTAAGCATGTTGCAAATATCAAGAATTTGATCCCCACTGCAAAGTTGATACTTTTTTAATAAATAGAAACTGTTAAGTGGCTCTGCAAATTGTTATTTTTTAACTCTCAAGCAGATTTGCTATATATGACTGACCGACATATCACAGAGCTCTGAATTACCAAATTAAGGTTCTAAAGATTAAGGGACACTGAATTGCGGACTGTAATTAGTGTCGTTATTGCATGTGCAGTCCGTTAACACAGATTCCCCTTTCAAAATTTGTTGAAATCATGATTTTTGGCATAAAGGGGTCATTATTTTTATTAATTTTAAATTTTTAACGTTCTGATCCTCAGATATATGTCGTGACACACCTTTGCTTATTTATAAGTTTTGGTTAATGGTTACCAAATAGCGGTCTGAAATTATGTATTGAATTTTGGTTACCAAATTGGTCTTTGCTCTTGTTAAAGCAGTTACATCTTTTCTTACCCATCAGTAGCTGGAGAAACTGCAGACTAAATATTGATCCAACTACAATGATTGTAGGGTTTTACGAGTCTAGAATCGCCTATTATTCATGGAGGGGTGCTGAAGGTTATCGCTTTGCTTCCATCCCTGATTACTGAGGATGTGCATTATGGTTAATAAAAGCGCTGTACTGGTTTGGTGTACAGTTCCATCTTTTGTTGGACTTTTGTGTAATTAAGGTCACTGTACTGTAGAGAGAACACACCCCTCCATATTTAATGTTTGCTCATTTTACTTTCAAACTATAATTCTTCGTATGTAAAGTTTTTGGGCTTTGAAAAGATTTGGAAATGCTGGTGAGACTGGCTGCAGTCTTTTGGAAGCATCTATACTTTCTTAACAGCAATTAATTTCAGACTAGTGGCCATTCGTGATTAATGAGGATAATTGGCAAATAGTAGGCTTAAGCCTTGTGCAAAACGCCATTTTTTTCTTAAAAGTAAGCTTTTAAATTGTATTGTATTGCTTGACATCTTTAAAAAGCTAATTAGCTCTTTTTCACGATTTTTTTCAAAGAAAAAGAAATGGATATACACATTTCAAACGACTTTTTTTAGTAAAATGATTATGATAATTAACTAAAGACGGCAATTTAACTTTTAAAAATAAAAAGTCGTGATAATATTTTAAACACAAATGCTTAAAAGTAAAAAATAAAAATATTTTAAATGTTTTGACGATTTAAAAAAAAATAGTTATCCTAAATAATTTTTTCTAAACAATTATTTTTTGTTGTATGTTTTTTTTTATAAGAAAAATAAACTTGAAAATTAAATTTTTTTTCACATCTTACGAGTTTTTATTGTTCATGATAATTAATGGGGTGAAAAAATTATTTGTTTTTTTTACACCATTTCCCTCCACCCGCCCCGATTACATAAATAAATATTTTTAAATATAAATATATGTATAAAATTTATTTTTTTAAAAATATAATAAGTTTAAAATATAAAAATATTATATTTATATTTTATTTTTTATCTCTATTTATTATATTTGTATTTTAGTTTGATTAATTCATCAATTATTATTTTTATTTTATTATATTATTTATAACTCTTATTAGTATTATTATTTTTTAAAAATTATTTTGGAATTATCTAGGTTCTCACTTGGTTTTTGATTACTTTTTTGATATTTTTTTTTATTCTTGCTCCAAATCAAATAAAAGGTGGAGATAAAAAACTCAATCTTGACGCCGTCCCACCCCATTCCGGCATTACCATCTCGAAATATAAAAGTTAAAGGAAACGAACTCTTGGGTTTAAGCCTCTTTTCCGTTTCATTCCTCCTTTTATTCGAGCTTGGGACGGGCAGTGTGGGTAGTGGAATTGGATATCAATGAGAAATATATAGTAAAACTCATGTTCACATAATCTACAAGATGAGATTTCAATTTTCACTGCAGAAATTCTTTTTCTAAAAATTCAAATTTCAAGCTCCGTATAAATTCGATTGAATACAAACTATAAAGTTATAGTTTTTTATTTTTCGTTGCAATAAATAAAAACACAAATTTGTTTTTTTAATAAAAAAATAAAAGCAAGTTTGACAAATAAATAATTTTTATAAAATTTAATTTTAAAGAAAAGCTTTAAAAATCTGTTGAGGGAGCAAGCCGTCTAAGAACACTGTTGGGAGGTGGGTATGCCAATAATGGGCAGATATAGTGATAGGTGGAGGCATTTGATGGAAGTGATATTAGGGCGCCCGAAAGCAGAACAATTAGTAAAATAGTCGGCAACAGTCAAAGGTTATAAATGGAGGTAGACAAAATTATCAAAAATAATGATCGTAGGTGGTAATAATGATGGTGACTAATGTTGATAAATGGAGATGACAATTGATAAGCGAAGACGATTGATAAGAAAAAGTGGTGAGTAGAGATCGATCATAACAAAAAAGTTAGTCTTATCATTCTTGATATTCTGTTACACCTCACAATCTATTAATTTACACTAAGCAGGCGCAGTAATTCATGGTCTTTGACTCTGCATCGATTTGTTGATCTATTGCCCATAGTTCTCTCATTTAAGTCCTAAGTGATCTTCAACAATTTTTCAATCAAAATGTCTTTCTTTGTCCATATTTAATTTGATACCCTAAAATTTAAATTAATGGATTGATCTCTCATTAAGTTGGATATGGTACTTGAGTTTTTAAACATTTTTATTTGTTGTTTTTATTCATAATTAAACCTGAGAATGTAGAGAAGGTAATAGTCGTTATCTTGCACCAAGTAGCCATGCAACGTCAAAACATAAAAATGTATTGTTTCCTTTAAAACCAAAGTTAACTTTAGTATCTCTTCCCAACTCATGTATTTCTTAACCCATGTTCTGCATGCTTTCATGCTAAACTATTTTGTTATACATTTTATGTTTTGCGGCCTTGCCACCAATTTCATACTCAACTTGTTGGTAGTAAGGCTCAAGCCTTTTAGCCCTTTTAAGATCCAAGGAATCAGTAAAAATCTAAATTTTAATAGATAAGAGTTTAAATTTAATCAATAATAAAAGTTTAATTTATTTGGTCGAAATTTATAATACACTTAATTTAAAAATAATAAAAATAAAAAGCAATCTTTCAATAAAAAAACTATTATAAAAAAATTATCTCAAATAATTGAAAATTTTTATCTGTTTTTAAAAAAACTAACTTTTTAAACCAACCAAGGCTCTGTGACTGTAATTTTGATAAATTTCAGGGTCCGAATGTAATCGAGCCTTTCATAAAACATTGTCACCGTTTGTTTGTCGCCATCGCCTTACATATTCCATCATCATGAGATCCACCACCGGAGTCCAGCACTTTTTCCGGCCACCTGGTTGATCTTCGGCGAGGTCCAGATTTTCCGATCGGATTCAGGTTCTGTATCAACACGCCCAATTGTCACAATTGAATTGTTTTATTATATCGAAATATCGTTAATTTATGTTAGTGATTGGATCGATGGATCGATGGATCGTTTCCAGGCTGTTAATAAACCTATCATACGATTCGATCCATTTAGGTCGAAACGATCTGTTAATCGTTTTGACTTATAAAAGATTATCTCGATTAATAGGGATCGTTTCTGCTTTTGGTTCATGTGATTGATTGCACAGGGACAGTTAATTGAACATAATTTTGTTGGAGCTTTTATCTGGACGCGATGAGTGTGGTATTCGAAGGCTACGAGCGCCAATACTGTGAGCTTTCTGCAAATTTGTCCAAGAAATGTACCTCAGCTAGTCTTCTTGATGGAGGTGAGAGTAGAAATACTGCATTCATCTTGGTTACTTGTTTGATTTAGCTTATCCTTGATAGTTATGCACGCAAACACACCTTCATATACATATGTGTTAGTGCGTTCTTTTTGTTGGGGTATCTGGTCACCACTATAAATCCCTAGTAATAAGTCGATAGTGTGTTTTCAAGACAATAGATGTTGGAAACCCCTGATTTGAGTTGGGAAAGATTCATATAAGGTTGTAGATGATTTTTCAATGTTCTTTTATTTGTTCTCTTTGGGGACAAACATTGACCTAATTTGTGACCTTTGACCTCTTCTTCCATTTTCATTAATCAGGTTATGTTTAACTTTCAGTATGTTAGGTTAACAATTTCTTTTGAAGTTAATGAAAATTCTTAAATATTGACAGAACTGGAAAAAAATTCATAGGGTTATGGCATGATTTTATTTTATTTCTTCATTTGATGAGGTTGAATTCAATAATAGGTTAGGATTTGAGATTCTATAGATAAAAGAAGATGACAAGGAAGCGAGGTGATGGACTATAAAATTTCTAGAGGGAAGTTTGGTGATCAAACCTGTCTATGACTGATTTTATGATTGCTAGATATTTAGCCAGTCATTTCCTTAGTACTCAGCTCAACTTGAAGAACCTTTGTCCCAATCCCTTGGGCTAAGTTACATGGATCCATTTCCTCCTGTTGATTCTATTTGAAATCATGTCATTTCTTATCAACTCATCATTTGTTTTCCTTAGCCTTCCCCTATTTCTTTTACCACCCTCTACATGGATTAATAACTGCTCCTTACTGCTCTATGTTTCACATGTTTACAACCTTTTAAATGAGCTGCCCACATTTTATCATCATCTGTTGTCATTTCTAACTTCTTTCTAATGGACTCATTCTTTTATTGTATCTTTTCTTGTAATACTACTTGTTTATCTGAACACTAAATTAAGAACTTGGAAAATTGTACTGGAAACAAAAGGATTTAAAATAAGTAGGAGCAAAACTAAAAGTATGGAATGTAACTTTAGTCACAACTGAAGTTATAGTGGAGAAGTGAAAATTGAAAATCAATAAATACAAACACTGAAAAATCATTATTTGAGCATGATTTAAGGATGGAGAGGTTAGAGGCAATGTGAATCATAAAATCAAAATAGGTTGGCTTAAGTAAATGGTTTTTTATTTTATTGTTAGATCAACAAAAATAACAAATTGATAGCATAATTTTGCGAAGTAGCTATAAGCCAGCTTTTACTTTACTGGACAAAATGTTGGAAAACTAAGAAATAACATGTTATTGAAATGAGTGTTGCCCTACCACCCATTTGTGTAATGAAACTATTTGTGAGCTGGGAGGACTAGATTATGATATAAGACTTGGTTTAGTTTGATTTGGTTTGACAATATGCATCCCCAATGTTTTTATACCCGGACTGTTGAGCAAACCGAAAAAAAGAATGGGTGGATGGGTCACTGGTTTAACCGGAATCAAACCGTGACGTCATAATTACATCATTAATAATTTTTAAATTTATAAATATTAAATAAAAATAACAT
>JAOTRH010019251.1:0-22278 GCA_034768845.1 Heliamphora exappendiculata | reverse complement strand
GCAATAATAACCAACACATTTTCATAACCAAACAAGAATTCACACTCACCCTTCTTGCTCTAAAAGAGTTATTCACCCATTCTTGCTCATTTATTTATTTATTTTTTACATGATCAACTTCTTTCTTTCAATTTCATCATTTTCATGTATGTCATACCTATATCTTACGTTGTTAGTTAAGCTCTTACATATGATTCCTTTTCTCATTACATTATTTCCTCATCTCATTTAACCCGTTATATTTACACAGATCCGACATCTCAACATTTGAATTAGAACATGACTTTTAACTCTCTAATCTACTAACCACCCGGTTACATAGCTTCGGTCGCCTCTTGTGGGTTTTAATTTCACAATGAATATAAAGTATCATAATCCATGTGTATGAACTCAACTATGGTTAGGGTTTAGATTACTCTCTCATGGATTTAAGGTTTCATATGGCAATTAAACAATATCAACACCAATCATATATATAATGTGTTGGTTAATATTGCATAATGGAAGCTCACAATATATTAAATTTCCCATAAAAGTAATATTAATTACATCCCCTAGAACAAATTTCCAAATTATATTCCGGGGTATCCACACATGCCAATCCCATACAACTTACCGTACATATCATCAGAAATCATTACCGTTCATTTAGTTATATTAAAATAATTAATTAATACGTACCAGATCATCACAATTTTGGTGTACATTAGGGAAGAGAGCTTTTTAAGCTCTACTTTTATTATGTTGAAGTAAGAAAACAGTAATGACACAATTACTTTTGAACTACAGAAGCTGAATGTAGATGGCTAGAAAAACACCAATATGAATTAAGATTTATATTCAAGATTTTTCACATAATTAACTCAATGTTTTAACCCAAGTTTTTATGATTCACAGATCCATATATCAACTATAAGGGAGAAGGGTTCAAACCCATTAACAACTTCCATATTCGGAACCCAATAGGTACATCACCCTTGGGTACTGCAGAAGTGACTTAATTATGCTTTTGGCACCTATTGATCATCTAAACAAACAGATGCATAACAACCAATCACAGGATTGAGAAAAAGTTTCCCAAAATTTTTGAACCAAGGTAGTCCATTTAAGAGACCTCACCGACATATAATAATCCTCTTCTACAATCACCATCATACATTAACGTATTCTCAAAGTTTGTGTCTTATGGATCCACTCATAATTTCACTCACTATTTCTACTTTCTTATCTCTATTATCAACTCTTGGGTGTCCCAATTTCTTAATGAAATCCAATTCTCATATTAACTCTAACCTTCTAATCCTTGAAAATTTTCATAGAGTCGACATAGGGTAATTAACATAACACAACCAAACGAATTTTAGGGTTCTTGTATTAAAGTTTTCCCAAATCATAAAATTCATAACCAATGGTTGAGTTCAAAATTCTCTAAATCAAGTAATTAACTCATAAGCAGTCAAGGGTTCCAATTATGACATTTCAGGAAACCATCACATTACCACCACTCAAACTAGGGTTCACACATCTCAAGTGTATACATTTTCAAATTAAATCCCCAATTTTAACTCACCTTCACCAATTAGAAAACTATAACAACTAAAGAATTCATTATTCTTCCCAATTTCAGTTTATCATCACATTATCATGATTCTAGACCAACTACATCAAGATTTAGGCTAGGGTTTTCACCGAATGACTAAAATCTTAAGTTTCATCAATCTATTTTTAAATCTGACACATATCTAAGAAAAATATCATATATTAGTCAAGATCCTACCAGGTGGAAGCTAAAAACACCAAAAGCCCCAAATTGTCATAACCCTAGATTCGGTCCTCCTCTCCAATTCGACTCCTAGGTGGTTTGAACTCGAAGATCTCCCAGCGTGTTACTAGATTCGATGCTGCCGTCGTCTGGTTTTGTGAGAGATTTTGTCAGTTTCTGAAGAAGAGTGGGCGTTGAAGCTTGAAGCTCCTTCTATGGTGACTACGCAGAGAAAGAAATGAGAAACCGAGGAAGAAGACGCCGGCGACGTTGCTAGTGATGGCCGAGGTGCGGTCGCCGACGGAGAAAGGTGAGGAAGGCGGCGCAGTGGTGGGGCGAAGGGAGGCGTCGCGGCGGTCGCGCGCTCCATTTTTTTCCCCTTTCTCTATTTTCCCTCACTCTCAGCTTCGGCTGAGATGAGAATGTATTCTTCCTTATTTATTTATTTATTTATTTATTTAATTTCTCTATAATGCTCCACCATTTATTTTACATGTATATATTCTTTTTAATTAAAAATTATCCAACTTATTTAATTTTTATATTATTTCAATTAACTTAGTTTGCATTACTTCCATTCACCACTCTACTAACATTAATATGAATTTCTTTTAAATAAATCAATTTCTCTATTTTCAAGTTTTAATTAAATTCTACTATTATTATCTATGCATATTGTAAAAGCTTACTTCACTTATCTTTTCAAATTAATATTAATTAATTCAATCGTCACTATAAATATTTTTTAGTACCTCTGAATTAATCACCAATTAATATTCCAAGATATCCACACGTGCATTTACTTCACTTATTACAATTTTTAATCATTTATTTACAAAATAATATTATTTAATCACTTAGTTACATGTATTTGATTAACTTAAGATTTTACATGAATAACAAATGTGACAAGATGTACATAATAAACGAATCTAATCATAAAAATAAGCTCGAAAAATTAAACAATATACTCTACCCCGGTGTTGTGCATTTGCTACACAGCACATTTCCCAATTCGCAACTAGGAAGTCGGACTTCTATTGATACATTTTGTTGTAGTGCATGGATATTTTACTTCTGAATTATCATTCCCATTTCTCTTATTAGGATAGAGTTATCCTCTATGTACATTGTTTTCTTTCTCTTAATTTGTTGGAAAAAAAAATTATACATTGTTTATAAAAATGTTTTAAATTATATATATTAAAAAATATAATTATAAAAATGAGTTAAATTTATTTTTGTAATCAAAATTAATCATAAAATTATCAAATTAATTTTTATTATTCTAAACATATATATAACTAGCTAGACTTGGGGTCACCGTAATATAAGTTTTATATTTTTTAAATAATTAATAGTGTTAGATATTTTTTTTTAAAAAAAATAAAAAATTATACTTCTTCTGACCAAACATACTTTGGTTGCAGAAAACTATACTTTTGCCAACCAAACCTGCTGTGGTCCTAGAAAACTATTTTTTTGCCGACCAAATTTATGCTAGTCGCGGAAAATTTTATACTTTCGGCGACCAAACATACTTTGGTCGTGAAAAACTCTTTACTTTCGCCGACCAAATTGTGTTTGGTAGCAAAAAATTATATTTTTTCCGACCATAATGTATTTCGTCGCGAAAAATCTATACTTTTGCCGACTAAACTGTATTTGGTCGGCAAAGGTATATTTTCTTGTAGTGTGTATAATTTTAATTAATTCACAAGATGAATATTTAAAAAAAAAAAAAAAAAACATATATTGGATTTTTTTAAAATTATTCATTAATTAGCAAATGATTTTTAAATTCTTTTAAAGAAATGACTGCCTCTACTACTAAATAGTACGTATCTTTAGGTTTGTCGATAACTTTCAGTTCTTTTTCTATTTGAATAAATGAAACCAATAAGGCCGTAACTAAATTAAATAAAAAATTTCTTTTCAATTAAAACAGCATTGACAAATCCTTTCTTCCCTTGACAATCAATAGTTTATTTTGAAAATTTCCTATTTGTTTTTTTTTTCAAAGACCAATTGATTTATTGGTCTCTCAAGTTACCACTTCAGTAACCTCTTGAGCATATCTATGGTTTTGGAAAGAAAGACAGGTAGAGGGACACAGATGCCATAGCCTGGAAACCCACGAGGGCATACCCGTCTTCCCACAAAATATCACTAGATCAGGATTTGATCACCCCTAGAGTTGCTGCTTGGAGGGAGACAGAGTGCCTGATATCGCCAATGTGAAGACTATGTTGCCCCAGTGGAATTCTCCTAATTCCAAACCTGTCCACAACGCTCAAATACTTGCACACGTGAATGCTGACATGAACTCGCTGCTCACTCCCGGCGGCCACATACACTTTCTCGAACGCCACCAGCTGCTTTATCGGCGCCCAGTGTCCGGCCGTCGAGGTCGGCGGCACCGAAAAGACGAGCAGCGTGTGGGACCCATCCCGGGAGCCAGAATTCCGGACATCGACGTGAACGCCGATGGAGAGTCTGTTACATTTGGCATGAGTTACCCTAACTGCCTTTCCGGAGGCGGTTGCGTTGTTGGATCGGCGGCGGCCGTCGAGGGGAATAGCGACGACGGTGGGAGCGGCGGCGATGGTGTGGACGAAGTTTGAGTAGCTAAGTCCGTGGCCAAACGGGAACACAACGGGACCGTTGTAGAAGCGGTAGGTCCTTCCTGGATAGGCTTTTGGGGGATTTGATCGCATGCCCATTGTTGTCATCGGCAGGTTGGAGATGTAGTTTTGTGGGTACCACGTCATTGGCAGCTTCCCTCCTGATTATACATATACATGAAGTTTGTTTTTTCTCTCGTGGGTTTAGTAATTTTTTTTTTTAAGTTAGTTCAAATAATTATATTTTTAAAATTTTTTATTATAAAAAGTTAATAAATTAAAAAATTTTAATTAAAAAATTAAAAAAAAGTTAAATTTGATAAATTTTCTATGGCCGTGCACATAAATGCACTTTTTTTTACATAAAAGCACTTTTTTAACTAAATGTACCAAATTAGTTTATTTATATTTTTTTAATGATTCTTTTTTCATTTTTTAATTATATTTTTTATTCATCTTGGAAGAAAGAATTAAAAAGTAATTGTAAATAATAATAAAACTTACTAAAATTAAATAATATATATGTAAAGGTATTAGCTTATTTTATTTTGTTTTCTTAACTTTTTTACAGAGTGTTTCTTTTTCAATGCATAAAAAAATATAAAATAAACAAATCTGTAGAGTGTGCTATAATCCATGTTTGGGATGTTTTTTTCTTGAAAATCTTAGCGATCGTCAGTGTAGAAGCATGTTACCTGGGTTATGGGCACCAAATAGAACATCAGCAATGGCGGCGCCACCAGCTTGGCCAGGGTATCCAGCCCAAACGATGGCGGCAACGCGGGGATCAGTCTTGGCGAACGACACATCAATCGGGCCGCCGCTCATCAACACCAGGACGGTGGGACCCTTGGAGGCCATGGCAACCTTGGACACAAGCTCCTGTTGGCGTCCCGGCAGAAGAAGCCCCGCTCTGTCTCTGAACTCCGCCTCTATTGACTGGTCCAGCCCCATTACCATAACCGTCGCGTCTGCTCCACGCGCTGCCTCAATGGCGGCGCCGAATTGCAGGTCACTGCTGCACGCGACGTCCTTGCACCCTTCTTCGTGAATTGTCTTGGCGTATTTCCCTATTCCTTGTAGGGGAGTTGTGTATCCGCATGCAACTCCTAGACGCCCAATTAAATAAGAAGCAAATTAAAATGGGCTACTAATTAACCAACCATTGATTGCCTATTTAGGATAGTTTTTAAGGAGTTTAGGTTTTTTTTATAAATAAATAAATAAATAAAGGGACAGTATTTAGATTAATTTTTTATAATATTTTTTTTTTGTTTTTTACTTAAATGTTTAAAATGTCTTTAGTTTTAGTTTTTAAATTATATTATTTCGAATACTAGCATGATTTTTTTATTTTGTGAATAAAATTGATTTTCTATATATATGTATTATAATAATTTTATTTTAAAAAAATTTAAGTATTTAAGATATATATATTGACTTAAGAAAAAAAATTAGTTAATTTTTTAAAAAAATTAAACAATATAACTTAAAATTTGATTTTTTTTACAAAAAATTAAAATTAAAATTAAAAGCTAGTCCAAACATGCGGTGAAGATGAAAACGGGGCTTACCGGCGTAGTTACCAACCATTTGAACAGTAGCATCGGAGTTAGGACCGATAACGGCAACCGTGTGGTGGCGGCGGGAAGAGAGAGGCAAGGAATTGCGTCGATTTTTGAGAAGAACAACGCCTTGGCTGGCGGCTTCAAGGGCGAGCTGTCGGTGGGCGGCGGTGCACACATCTCTGGGACCCAGGTGCCCGTATCTATGCGCCGACGGCTCCCCATCGAACATCCCCAGTCTCATTTGGACGGCTACCGTATTGAGTAACGCCCCGTCGACGTCCGCCTCCCTCAGAATCCCTCTCTTTATGGCGTCCTCCGTGTGTATCCCTAGAAATTGCCCGCAATCCAAATCCAAACCTGGGAAACAACCAACACAACACAAATATAAAATGAGTTTTGTTAAGTGCAGATATCGTACGCACAAATTTAGAAGCATTGGTTGAATCCCACAATTGTATAAAATTAAATAAAAAATACATCAAGACGTATACATCTATCAATATACATACAAAATAAAATAATTTGATAAGCCGGTTAAATTGAGTGATTTGAAAAAAAAAAAATTGATTTTTAATTCTTAATCATTAATTGGTCGGGATAGAAAGGAGAAAAATATTTTTTTTTAAGAAAACTTTTTGAATCTCTCTAAAATTTAAAAATCTGAAAAAAGGGCACTTAGACTTTATTTGATTACATTGATAAAATAATAATAGATATTTTTTTCTTTTGTTTAGTTTGCGTTTTTTGGTCTAACTTTTGATGTAAAATTTTTTTTAGTGAATTTTTTCAATATTAACCCCAACGAATATATTTCCTAAATCTCTACCGTCATAAATTAGAAAAGTAAAAGAATTTTCATTTAAAAAATAAAAACAGTTCAAATAATTAAGATGAAAAAAATCAACTTTATAGGCTTTTGTGACGTTTTTTTTATCTTTAATGAATTTTTAAAATTTTTTTAAATAAACATATTTTTTAAATTTCTCTTATCACGAATAATTGAGAAAGTAAAAAAAATATTAAACTAAAAAATAAAAAAATAAAAAAAAACAAAAAAAAACCTTCGAAAAAGCCATTAGGCTTATTAGATCATACATAGACAATGAGGCTAATCAAAGAAGATAGGATAAATAAATTTTTTTCCTCTTGTTTTCTATTTATTTAAATAAAATGGACAGAGAAAATATATTTTTCTATACAAACTTAAATAATTTTTTATTTTCCCTCTTAGGTTTTCAAACAAACAATATAAGTGTTCCTTTTTTTTTTTTTGTCATTTTTGTATTTGTGGTATTAAATTAACAAGAATAGATATATAATAGTAATTAAGCTATGGTTAGGAATTAATTAACCTGCTTTAATAGCAATGGCAGCAGCTTCTTCTGGCGTAGATGTGTAGTGTTGATTATCATACAAAACTCCAACCGAATCGCAGTCCGACACGATATACCTTTGGTTCCCCCAACACCAACAGAAACACCTAACTAGTAAACAGTAATGCAGATAATGGCTTTGTTTGGAATAATTATTTATTTACTTATTTAAATTTATTTATTTTTATTTTTAATAATTTTTTTAATTATTTAATTAATTTATTATACTTTTTGACCATCTCATGAAGGCGAGTCAAAAATTGAAAAAAATTTTTTATCAAAAAAGACAATCTATAAAAAAGATAATCTATACAAAAATTTAGTTTCATAAGATAATACAAACACACACACACATATATATATATATATATTTATATAGATAAATAAATCTCATTTCATTTTACAAATTGAATGATCTTTGTTTAAAATGAGTTATTTGAGTTAAAACCATCGACTTTGCAAAACAAAATAAATTTTATCATATATATATATATATATGTATATATATGTCGATTGATGTTTGGTCAAGTCAAATTATTGCATAAATAATCTTTTTTGTGAACATCTCAAATAATGGTTGCAGGGGTATAATTTTGGCCCAGCCGTAGCTCATGCACGTCAAGCTCAATTTCAGCTCGATGGGCTCCCGCTAAAAGTTTGGGCTGAGTTGGATCAAACTTTTTGAAAAGGAGTCGGCCCAGATCCAAGGAGTATAAAACTCAGACTTAGTACTCGACCTCGAGCCTTGGGCTCGGGCCATGGCCCGAGCCTTTTGCGGGCTTTTCATTTTTTTAATTTTTTGAATTGTTAACTTGTTGTATAAAATTATAAATTATTAAATTTATACTTTACAGTTTATTATAAGTTTATTTATTAGTTGATTATTTTATTATAAATTCATAATTTATTATAAATTTATAAATTTATTAGTTTTTTAGTTACTTAGTTTATAAGTTTATAGTATAATATTAGTTTATTAGTTTATAAGTAGTTTATTATTTTATTATTTTATTATTAATTTTTACTTTATTATATAAGTTTATACTTTATTATTTTATTAGTTTATAAGTTTATATTTTATTATATTAGTTTATAATTTATAGTTTATAGTTTACTTATTAAATATATATTAATATTATTATATATAAATATTCAGGCTAAAATGGCGGGCCAATGGGCCTGGCTGGGGCGCGGGCCAAACTGAGCTGTGGGTTCAAAAAAGTAAGTCCAAGCCCACGCCAAAAGATATGCGAGTTAGGATTGGGATCAGGCTTTTTACCGGCCAAGCCAAGCCCGTTCAGTGACGGACCTTAAACGGGTCTTTGGTCAATTTTACATTCCTAAATGGTTGTGATCACGTACGCATCAAATCCACAAAAAAGCAATTTTGAGGAGTGGAACACGGTCTAATTTAAACTAAAGAAGAGCTTTACTCATAGGTGTTGTTTGTTTACTGAATGGATATGTTATTAAGTAGGAGTAGGACCTACCCATCAAGTGTTTGTTTGGTCTCTGTAAATAAAATGAGATACAGAATCGTGATCGAGATGGATATTAATTAGGAGATTTATATTCACCGAATTTGATATTTATTTTTATATTTAGTATTATATATGTATATATAATACATATATGGGTAAATTGCACTAATCTCTTGTGAGATTTCGGTCAAATACAATTAAATTTATACGTTTAGAATAATTACATTGTCACTAATTGATATTTAATTTTGTATTACATTTCAACTCATGCCATTAGTCAACTAACGTTTGACCAATAAAATTAATTATGAATGAATTTTTTTTCTCATATTTGTCCATGCCCAAGCCGTGGAAACATTTGACCCAATACATTAATGAATGGTGCAAGAAAAGGTTCGTACTTTACATTATTTTTTATTTAATTTTTGAATATATTTTTATAATTGAATCCGTTCATTACGTAAATTTCGTCGAGTTTGTATTTTGTAAAAAAATTTAAGGAGATCCGATATCTGTAACTAAATGATCGCATAATGTTGATTTATAAATAAATAAATAAAAATTATAATTAAAAAAATAATTAAAAAAATATTATTTATTCAATTAGTTACATGTATCAAATCAACTTAAATTTTCATATCAATAACAAATTCAACGAACTGTACATAATGAACAGATCTAATCATAAAAATATATTTAAAAATTAAATAAAAAATAATGCACAGCATGGTTAAGGTGTTTGGCTTGTAATAGTCAGTGACGCAAACGAGCTTTTGTTAAGAAGCATAACAGAAAAAGGAAGGAAAGAAAGGCGCGAACTATTGCCGCCGGCCTTCACCTCCGCAGCACTAGTACACCACCATCTCTAAAGCCATTGACCCACCACCGGCCACCATCGATCGCCGATGTCTCTTTCGTTCTCTCTCTCTCCCATTTTTTCCTCTCTTGATTTTCTCTCCTTCTCAACCACTATACATATATAATAAATTTTTTTTAAAAATAATGGAATATTGTTGGAATGATGTGAGAGAGACTGAAAGAGGGAGAGATAGAAAGCGAGAGAGAGAGAGAGACCGAAAGAGGGAGAGATAGAAAAACAATCCGGTGGTGGTGGTCAGCGTGGATAGTGTGAACGGCGGCGGAATGACGATGGAAAGATGAGAGAGAGATCGAAAGAGGGAGAGATAAAAAACGAGAGAGAAAGAGAGAGAGATATGAGAGAAGGAGAGATAGAAAGACAATCCAGCGGTGGAACGACGGCCAAGGGTCGCCGATGGTGATGGTCGGCGGCATGAACGGCGCCAGTGGTGGCCGGTTGTGTTGAGCATCAACATTGGGGGTTGGGGGGTTTGCGACGCTGCGCGCTGCTTCTTCTTTTTTACTTTTTTTTTCTAACCATAACACAAGCTAATCTTGAGAATCAATTTGTTTGGGGGTAAAATTTTCTTTTAATTAATTTTGTTAACGGCGTTAATTGTTAAAGGGTGTCAGTATAATTTATTCAAAAAAATAGAATTGATTATATTTGACTAAAACTTCAAGAGAAATAAGTGTAATTTACTCTACATATATTTACATGTACATAGAGTGATAATTAAGTAAAAATGAAGAAACATAACATACCCATTGAGCCGCCAATTAGCACGAAGGGTGTGGCGGAGGAGAAGAGGGTCGGCGCAGGTGGGGATGCCATTGACCTGATTGTAAGAGCACATCACACTCGCCACCTTCCCTTCTATCACGCACTCTCTAAACGGTACCCCAAATGTATCTTCCATGTCCTGCTTGCTTACCTGCCAATCCAATTCAAACAAAATCTTCCATGTATTCACACCAATTATAATTATAAATACAAATAAAAATAATGGAGGGGTTGGGTCTTGGGGAGAGATGGCCGCGCCTGCCAAGACCTCGCCGACAACAAATGCTGGCGAAAGATTTGTATGGGGGTATTTTAGTAATTTTATATTCAAAATATTTTTTTTAAAAAATGAACAGAAAATAGGTGTAGTTAAATACTTAAATTTCATAGTGTGAATAAAATTACCCTTACATTTATTCTAATTAAATACTTTTTAAGTTTTCAATAGAGTTGACGGCTTGGTATTCTGTCCTTACAATTTGTTCATTGTTAACTCGTCAAGTTTATTATCTGTGCATAAATATTCGGTTTTATTTGGATACAAAATAGATCTATTTTAATATTTTGGTTTTTTTTTTCTTTTTTACTTTTTTATTTTTATCAAATAAATTATGTTAATTTTTATTTATGCTTTTAACAAAAAAAAAAAAAGAAGAAAAAAGCAAAAAAACTTATTGCGAATCAGATCCTTTACTATTCTATGCAATGCCTTTCAAATTAAGAGCTGTTTGGGATAATTTTTAGTTTTAAGTGATTTAGTTTTTTTTAAAAGAAATAAAAAAAATAAGTGTGTTTGGAATAATTTAAAAAGAAAAAAATGTTTAAAAAAATACTTACCTTTTTTGAATTAGTTTAAAAACCGTGCAACAATGAAATTCTAAACAAAAGAACTTCAAAACTAAATTTAAAAAAAAATTAGTTTCTTTCTTGATCCCAAACAGGGCCTATGACAAGTACGTTTTATATTATCAGCCCACAAAACTGCCAAAAATAGCCATGTAGGGACCACTAAATCGTGAAAACTGTGGGGTTAATCTGATGAACGGTCAGAAAGTAACGATCGGACGTCACGGGTGATGTCTGTGTTTTTATACTGCGCAGCAGCAGCATAAGCATAGATTGTGAGTGTGATCGGACTTTTGCCTATGTTTCCACTAAAAAATTTAGCGATGTTTTTATAAAAAAATTATATATTTTAATTTTATTTTTTTATCTTCTGTGACGACGTTTTTTTAAAAAAATATTTTCGTTTAGACCAAATTAATTTTTTCTTACTAAAAATTAAAAAATTTAAAAAAAGCTAAAAATACTGTTAATTTATATTTTGCATCTTATATAATTTTTTTTATGTTTCATTTTAAAAAATATTAATTTTTATTCATTCGTGATGGAATTTTTTTTTTTAAGAGTATAATTATTTGAGTTATTATTAAAAAAAACTTTATTAAAAAAACTAGGCCAAATTAACGATTACTTACCTGAGCATTAAAGTGGAATCGATCAACGCCGCTCCAGTTATCGAGGTCGTATGCGGTGTAGTGTTTGCAACAGGCCGCCACCTTCAGCCGGTCGCCACCGTCGTTTTCCTGTAATCCTCGGACGTAGTTGGCCGCGTATTTACCAGCCAACATCGGGTCTTCACCGGGAGTCTCCTGTCCCCGCCCCCACCTCGGATCTCGAAAAATGTTCACGTTTGGGCTCCAGAATGTCAGTCCCCCCATCCCTCCATTGTACATCGCTCTTGCCTCATCCGACACAACCTGAACACCACCAGCGTAATTATTTATATAGCAATTTAATTACGGACATAAAATTTAAATTATAGAACCAATAAAGTATCATTATTTTTTATTAACAAAAATATATTTTATTTAAAAAATAAAAATAATACACATTTTTTACCAATAAAACTCAATAATCTACGGTTGATTATGTAATTTAAATGTGCACTAAGACTTTTATTTCATATATTAATATTCTAAAAGGTGCTACTTACCACGCGTTAAAACTTACTCTATTTATCTCAATAGAGAGAGCTTTTCTCCATTACTTCAATGGACTGATCGGTTCAATTCATTTATTTTTGGGTTTAAAATAAGTTTATATATATATTATTTATACAAAAAGTTAAACTAATCTTATATAATTAAAGTGTTTGAACAAGGTATATTTTTTAAAAAATAGACGGTGTCATAACTTTAATGCTAATTTTTTTAATATAAATATAATTTTTTTATATACATAAAGATATTCAATCAATATGATTTTCTAAATAGATAATTTATACATTAAAAATAATAAAACAAACTGCTTAAATTATCAAAACAAATCTATTTAAAATTTTAAATTGACCCCGTTAAACCAATCTCTACTTCATCAAATTGAAAGAACGGAGACAGCTGGACCCTATCTAAATTTACCATCTAATCAGCTTTATTCCAAAAAAACATCCAATTGGATAAACCAAAAGAAAAGAAAAAGCAACTCCATAATGGGGAGGAAAAGAAAATTCCGTTGCTTTTCCCTTTTCAAACTAACTTTTTCCCCTAAATGCCCCTTAATTTCCAGTTAGAACTTTATATGGGCAATACCGTCTTTTTGATTGTATGTAAGAAAGTTAGTAATTACTCGTGACTAAAAATATTTTGAATATAATTTAATTATAAATTTAATTTAATTAAGAAATAATTTTTTTAATTATTAAGGTAAATATTTAAAATATTTTCATTAAGCCTACATTTAATTTAAACTAAAAATAGCAAAATAGGTAATTTATATATATATATATATATAATCAAAGATAAAAAGAAATTTTAAATTTGAAATAAGAAAAAAAAAAGTCAAATTTAAAATTAAAAATATAAAAAAATTTAAATTATAAATAAAGAAAAAGAAATACTACATAAAACATCTTTCAACATCAACACTCTCCTAATTTGTAATATAGTTAATATAAGGCTGTCACGTTAATGGTATTCCAAAAAAACAGTTATTTTAAAATATTAAACATTGACTATGGCTAATATTTATATAAAAATAAGGAAAACTTTAATATTAATATCAATTAAGAAAATAATTTTAACACTCTTCTTTTGTATATATTCACTCAATTTCTTTTCTTTTAAAATGTGAATTTATAAAATTATCTTTTATTGCAAACAGAGTTCTGTAAATTACCTGCTATAAGACAAAAATAGAATATTTTTGTACAAAAAGAGAGTAAAAATTATTTTTCTTTTTTTTAGAAGTACGTAAAATTTATTATTTTTATACATATTAATACATTATAAACAAAAATCGATACACTTTATTCTATTATGCAATTTCTTTTACCATTTTCCTTCTGAAAATACGAATCAGAGGGAAAGTATGAACTATTTTCCTTCGAATCTGTGAGATAGAGAAACCATACCCGTCCGATTTGCTCCCACAATGAAGCGTTGAAAGAAGCAGCGGTGGAGATTACTTGAGGGAAGCTGGTGGCCGCCGGGAAGTCCCCGCCGAACTTAGTCCCGGGACCCACATTGGAAACACCATGAAGCGCCTCCGACCACCACTCGTACCCCCTGATCCCCAGCCGCGGAACCGCCGCCGCGTTGTTGGCCAGCAGCTTCACTTTCTCCTGCAATGTCAGCCTTCCGATGAAGTCCCTCGCTCTCTCCGGCACCGGCAGAGTCGTCCGGCAAAATCGAAAGCCCTTCGTCGTCCGGAGTCGCGAGTCGCATGCGAATGGCGAACGAGCAGCTTCGCCGGCAGGCCAAGAGACACCGTTGAGGAGGATAAGGAAGAGAAGAAAGAGGGAAAAAGAAAGATCAGCACTGGGGCAACTCATGTTTGGAACAAAAGAAAGAAAGAAAGAAAGAAAGAGAATCTCTCTCTTCCCTAAGGTATAAGCTGGGAAATGACAAAGCGTAGCGTGCATATATACATATATATACACGAAAAATTATTCCAACATGTTGTAATGCCATAATCTGATATGAGCCACGCATTTCTAAGAATTTTATTATTTTTTTATGTGAGATCTATGTAAATATATAGCTTAAATTACACTGGGGCATTAGAATATGCTTGCATTGAAAAATTTCTATGCATGTATACACAAAACCATGCGATTCATCTAATAAGACTTATTTGAATATTATTACAAATTTTTATTATGATAAATAATGAATACATTATATCAAAGTTACCCAAAATAATGATTATATATATAATATTTATTAAGTTTCATACAACTTAATATTAAATTGCAAAATCAATATGAGTGGGTGATACAGCTATGTATGTATCTATTGATATTAAACCATATTAACTGATATGTAAAATTTTCATATTATTGATATAATATGTAACGGACAATAATATTAAAATCTTGGTTGTGGCAGAGATGATGCAGTCTTTTCATTGTTTTGAAGTAATGTCTTTTTGTGGGTGGTGGGATACTGCAAGTTGGCTGCTAATAATTAATAAAATACTTTAATAATTGGAAGTAGCTCGTACCCAGTCTCCAGTAGCTCGTCTCGGGCATTTATGAATTCAAGGATGAGCTCGTTTCCTGTGACTATGATTTGTTCGTTTTATTATTTTTAATACATAAATTCTTGTGTACAAATTAAAATTATTTTATTATTATTAATTTTAAATTAATTAAATATAATTAACTACTTAAATAAATTATATTCTTAAATAAAATAAATAATATTATTCATTCACCGTTTATTTAAAAAAAAAACATATGTAATCTGTTCATATAGTTAAATATATTCAACTTGATTTTTTTTTTTTGGTTGTAGGGATAAAAATTGGTGTACCCAGACACGGTTTTGGCATTTCTAAGAAGGGCTGTTTTTTGGTTTTAAAAAAATAGTTCTTAAGATAAAATGTTTTTGATATATTTAAAAAAATTACTAACTTTTTTTTGTACTTTTTTTTCAAAAAAAATATACAAATTTCAAACACCTTAATTTTTTTAACAAATACTCTAATTTTTTAAATAAAATAACTATAATACTTTTAATTAAAAATTAATTCTATTTTTAAAATTAAAAAGCCCCGCCAATAAAGCAAAAAATAAGATATATTAGCCTTCGTTTGTCACCTCTTAAAAATTCTTTTTTTTTGTGCAAAAAACTTAGTTTATAAAATGTTTTGATATCTCTAAAAAAAAAAACTGACAATTTTTATTTTATTTTATTTTTTAATAAATCAACTCTATTCTAATATAAAAAGTTAGTGACATTATTTTCAACACTACAACATAAAAAAACTAAATAAGAGCATATTAAAATTTTAATAAAAATAGTCGCCTAAACAGATTTATCAAACAATTTAAAAAAATTTCTTCTTCTTTTTACAAAAAAATCAATTAAGAATCAAGTTCTTTTTTTGACAATCCAAATAAGGACTTAGACAATTTAACAAAAAAATAAAAAATAAATACACAAAATAAATTATTTTAAATAATATATTTGTTTTTTACGACTATTAAGACATCATCAAACATATATAAACTGACTTTTAAATAGACCACCAGCCCTATCTGTACGGAATTACGCATGTAATCATGTTGTTGGCAGCTCAGAATTAATATGGTTACAGTGGAGCAACGTGGCAATTAAAATTATTGAATATGATTACTTTTTCGCATTAAAGACTTTCCCTACAAATTTTACTCCTAAAACTCATTGTTTATTATTATGTATCCGTTTACCATTCAATTTTAAATTGTATTATTTTTTAATTTTTTTTAATTCAATTAGAAAAAAATTATTTAAATTAATATGTAATTTTAAATCATCAATAAAAAAATAAAAAATGAATTCTTAATTGCTTTCTTAATAGAATTTTTTTTAAAAACCTGTAAATGACTACACGGAATCAAAATAACTTCTAATTAAAATACTGAAAAAAATTAGAAAAATACAAGCTGAAAAGTACACAAGAGTAGAGCTTCTTAAAAATTATGTTTTGTTAGCTTTTAGAATTATTTTTTTGTCCAACAATAAAAAGCACAAGTTGTGACAAATAAGTTAGCATTCTCAAAATAAATTTACTTTAAGTTGGTATTTGGCATTACTAAAATTAACAACTTATAAATTGTAATTTGTGGCAGAAATTATGAGCATTTGGTGCAATTTTTAATTCATAGCTAAAATAAAAAAAATAGTTATAAATTGTAACAAAAATTTTGAGTGTTTGAAAAAATTTAGAGTAATTTAATCTAATATCCCATTTTGGGTCTTTATTTATAGATAAGGACCAACGTCTAACAAGTATTTTATTAAGTTTCATTATCATACCATGTACCATAAATGCCTATCAAATTATGAAAATTGAATACATTTATAGTTGATGCAAATTTAAAGATACGTTTTTATTTCTTTATAATGATTTAGATATGAATACTTTTATATTTTTTTACAATTCATATGGCAGGATATCTTATGTATAGTCATTAATCTATTTACTTTTTCAATTTATGCCAATTATATTCTTAAATAGATTATTTGATATTGTGAACCAAACTCAACTGAAACTATTTGTATTACACATTAGCATATTAAAAATGAATATTAGAAGGGGAATATGAGTTATTCAAAAGCCCAAACCATATGCATTACACAATTGTTATTCGAAATGAGAAATTTATTAACATATTCTCATATTAACATATTACATACCCTTCACTATCTCGTATGTAAATGCAGTTTTTTTATTTTCTGAAAATAAATTCTAATTTTGAATAACAAAATTAGTTGCAGAAAATGATAACGTTGTTATTCGAAATTAGAATTTATTTACCGAAAATTAGAATTTATTTACCGAAAATGAGAATACTACATTTGCAAACGAGATAGTGATGAGTATGTAATATGCTAATATGATAATATATTGATATACTAGTATGTTAATATATTTTTTTGTATAATGCATATGGTTTCAGTTGAATTTTGTTCACAATATCAAATTATTTATTTAAAAATACAAATACCATAAATCAAAAATACAAACAGATTTATGACTGTGTATATGATATCATGTCATATGAATTATAAGAAAATATAAAAGTATTCATATCTAAATCATTATAAGAGAATAAAAATATATTATTAAGTGTGCACCAGTTATAAATATATTCAATTTTTATAATAATATTTTGGGGGTATAAATGTCCAAAAAAATAGTAAATATTTAAAATAGGACCTCATGGATAACAATTTACCACATGAGATTTATCCTAAAATAAGTCACCAAAATAAAGTAATTAATCTAAAAATTTATAATTTATATTTAAAATTAATAATAAAAAATTAAAAATTATTAACAATAATTTTACCACACAACCTTAATGTCTAGATATGTATATAGTTGTAATCTAAAATTTCTTAATAGAGAGTTTCAGCACCCACTTTTCTTCATATGATTGCATGCCCAGGTGCGTATAAGTGACAATGAATTTACTTGGTTACGTCAATAGTGACCTATATTTGCACCTAATTCTATTTAAATAGCTAACATCAATTATTTTGCTTTCAACCATATTTTTTCAAGTAAATAAAAATAATTAATAAATAAAAATAATTGTACCCGTTAATAAATTTCTCTATTTAAAATCGAGAAATTTAGTTTTAAACCGGGGAATCTCTCAAATTTGCAATTGAGAAATTAGATTTAAAGTTAATAGTTTTAAATTAAAAAATCTCTTAATTTTGAAAATGAAAAGCTTAGTTTTAAAGATGAAGAAAATAAAGAAAAATAGAGATTTTTTAATTAAGAAATCTATTTCTTTCAAAATAAATAAAGATTTATTATTTTTACGTAATTTTATCTTAATATCGATCTTGTTTGTTAAGTCTCGACGAGTCAGTATCAAAAATATTTATTTTATATTAAAAGTTAATGCAAAAATTTAGTGCAAAACTTCTAGTAAATGAAACTCTATTTACAAATAAAGCAAATCACTTATGGTCAAATTTTATATTTAAAATTAGGATTTCATTTTTAAAAATTTTAGTAATAAAATTAATACTTGTACAAATATTTTAAATAGGAATAATATTTAATCAACGCCGTATATTATCATTTGTTTTGGTTAGAATTTAGTGAGCTTATGCAAATTATTAGTGATGTTAGGAGATTGTAGTAAGATTACTATTATTTTTTACTACATTATTATATTTTTAATTATAACAAAATTGACTTTTTGATTAAATTATTTTTAAAATTGCCTTAAGTTGCATTTAAACAACTCCATCAGGAATAGTTTGGATCATAAAAACGTGTTCCACACTCAGACTTAATTAAAGAGCATAGCATGATATGGACCCTTTATTCACGAAAATTATTAAATACACTTGGAATACTATGTTACGTTACGTGGTATTCTTAATAAATAAAAATACGTGATAAATGCTAAGTGAGTTCTTTTTATCTCGTACCTACTAAATAAAAATAGATTTATATTATTCTTTCGTTACATAATTGAATAAAATATCACATTGTGCTCGAAGACTAGTGGATAATTATTCATCCACCACGCACGTCGCTCATACCACCTTATTCGGCTCTCATCAAACACTATCTTTTGTTCTCTTCCCTCACCACCTGATTATAATTGTGGATTGATTTTTATAATTTTTTAAATTAAGCATAAGCCAATCATAAACAGACGCAAAAAACTCAGATTATCTAAATAACAAAATAGTTGAGGAGCATCAAAAATCATAACATTATTACATAAAAGAAAAACAGGTTAGGGTTCCATTCCCGACTTGATTACCGAAATTGACAGTTGCAAGCTAATCAAAGATTATTAGAGATTCTCAACTTGATTAGCCAAATTAGTAGATGGTGCTCGATTATTAGAGTTTTGTTAACAAAATGACCGTTTTGATGAGATATTTATTGTATGCGATATTTATGAGTGATTTATTTTAAGTGATATTTTTTTAAATAATTTTTTTGTTGCTTTTAATTCAAATTAAGGTGAGCATAATAAAAAATATTAGTGATTTCAGGAATCTTCGGTAATACTATTGATTTTTTTTTACTACATTGCTCGCTTTAATGATTTTTAGAAATATTTATATATCAATCTATAATTAAGTTATGTACAAAATGTCTTAGCAAGGTTAATTATTGCTTTTTTATATTTTGAAACTGTAACTAAAAAAGTATGTGATTTTTTGTTTTTATTTTGTCCAACGCAAGTGCTTTAAACAAAGTGGTGCACCGTTTTCTGTTAAAATTACGAAGTCAGTCCTTTTATAAGAACTATAAGAAGGGAGTAGCCGAAAAGACAGGACAAGAAATCACGGGCGGCGGCCTCCTCTGTTGAAAAAAAAGATAAAAACGGAAAAATTATTAAGTACGGTCTTATGTTGTATTTTTAATAAATAAAAATATATAATTATATTAAGTGATGTCTCTTTTATTTTTTATTTATCGAATAAAAAAATAGATCCACGTTATTTTCGATAAGATATTTTTTGCTACATAATAAAATGAGAACAGCACAGGTTGTTGTGTATTTAAAGTTTCGATTTTTAAATATATTTTTATGATCAGAATTGATCGTTATCTAAAATTGAAAAAACTTGTTATTCATAAAAAAAAAAATTAAGTTGATCCAACATCTATAACTATGTGATCAGCGACGGTTGTTTAACAGTTTTATTCCTAAAATTATTATCATTGATTATTTATTTGTAAATAAATATTATTCTATCATATAGTTATAGTTATTGTATCGACTTGATTTTTTTAGAGGATAACAAATTTTAAAAATTCTATATAATAAATGAATTTAATTATAAAAATATATTTAAAAATCAAAATCTTAAACTGGCGGGTAAAACTACCGAATAATTACTAGATAAAAATGGCCCTAGCTCACATTAAATTTACGAAAAGGACCGTTTTCTGCAAGTGTAGCTTCGCTTCAAAGGGAGGTCAGATATGGGTAAGTGCTCAGGGGTACTGCACTTTTATTAGTCCATGCTTGGACGGTGGAATATATAAATAATAAATGTTTGAATTAAAATATTTTTAAAAAACTGTTATGTATTAAAAAAAATGGTCATGAATTTTTTTTTTGAACTCAAAAATATTGGTTCAGATTTACTGCGTGTTGTGGATTTAACTACACGTGAATCTAAATCATTAATTTGAATTTTAAATAAAATTTTAGATAGTTTTATTTGGGTATTTATTGATTAGTTTAAAATTTTTTTTTATATATTTCTAGTCAAAAACTTAAATTGAGTTTAAAATAAATTATTTTGTAAACTAGCTTTTAAGCTATTTTTTTAAAGATAATTAATTAGATAAAAATTTATTTTTTTAAAAAATTGAACAGTATTATCTTTATATATAAGTGATTATAACAATTACATATAGTTAGTATTAATAGAAAATAATTTACTAAATATTGATATTATTATATTCTAGAATGAAATAAGAGTTTGAATAAAATTAATAAAGATTAGTATTTTGATTTGATTTTTTAATTTTTAATTTTTTTAAAAAAATTTTGCCAAAAAATTTATATTAAAAATTAATATTTTAATTTAATCTTTTCTTTCAGTTTTTAAATTTTTTTGGTCAAATAATATATACTAATTTTTGTATTTTCAATTTTTGGCTAATAAGCCAAAAAGGTCATGTTAGGCCATCAAGGCTTTACTATTACGGTATTTACAAATTAAGGCCAGCCAAATAGCCTTTGGTCACCGAGTACCAAATCTCTAAAAATTATTGGATAATTTTGAAATGTTAGGTGACATTAATTAGATAATATTTTTAGTAAATAAAAATATATAATAAATATTAAATGATTTATTTTTGTTTTTTACCTACTCAATTAAAATAAATTAATATTGAGACTTTGATTGACAATTTTAGATTTTAGATTTTTTTTAATAAAAACGTCAAAAAATTAAAATTGTTCGTTTGGCAAATAACAAAAAAGCTAAAAAGCTAAAATTCAAATTAAAACACAAATTTTAAAAATATATTTTTTAAACTCTTATTATTTTTAAAATACAATAATATTCTTTATTCATAATTTATTTATTACTACTATCAATTATATATAATTATTAATATCAAATATATAGAAGGGTAAAATTATTTACTTTGAAAAAAAAATAAAAAAATAAACTTTTTATCCAAATAATTAATTTTTATAAAATTAGTTTAAGAATTAAATTATCAAATAATTTATTTTAAATTTAATTTAAATTGTTAATTAAAAACATAAAAAAATTAATTTTTAAATTAATTATCAATCCAGCCTGCCACACATAACATTTTTTACTATATAATAATATAAAAACATAACATAAATAAGGACAAATAATATTCTAAAAAAACCTAATAATTACACCTAAATCTCCGCTGCTGGTGGTGCATTTCCACGCGCAAGCAATCACAACTCACAACGCATCAAATCATGTTCGCAGATTTCTAGAACCCGTTCTTCAAAATGCTCCAAACAATATAGTTAAATTACACTTAGTATTTTGTATTTTAAAGTTATATTACTGTTACCTTTTTATTCTATAAAATATTATTATATTTTTAATTTTTTAATTTTTATAATATTTTGATCTAAAAATTAATTTTTTATTAATTTTTGATAAAAAAATAATATTTTCACATTTATCCTCTATAATTTTTTTATTTTCACACTTACACTCCTTATTTTATTTGTTATTTATTTTTTTAATTATAAAATTTTATTTAAATTTTTTTTATTAAAAAATAAAAAATTACTAAATACAAAAATAAGTAAAATAAAAACATAAAATTTAATTTATTAATTT